>MU392157.1:661286-716222 GCA_022578495.1 Nemania sp. NC0429 | reverse complement strand
ACTCGTCCATCAGCCGTCGTCAATCATGGCCACCGACGCCCCTCAGATCGACTACAGCCAGTTTCAAGCAGACTCATCACTCGTCCATCAGCCGTCATCGATCATGGCCACCGACGCCCGTCAGATCGACCACAACCAGGTTCCTGCTGTGCCAGGTGCTATGGGCCATGTGTGTATGTACCAAGAAAATTCCATCTCGTTACTCCAGACTCATCTCCCTTCCATCCCGCCACGGAGCGACAAGGGCCATCGCCATGTTTCCCTCCGAGCCTTGCTGATTTTACTTCCGCTATAGTGACTACCGGCGAGTTTCAATGCACTCGCATGGATCGCCACGGAGTTCCCATCTTGCACCAGTGCGGCTCCATCATGAATAACACAGCGCGCAGCATCAAGTCCCATATTCACAAGCTTCACCGCAAAGACGGAGCATATAATAAGGCTCAAGCCAGCTACGCCAAGAGCCACGACCACGCCGTGCTCGTTTGCGACCGTCCCCTACTTGACGGCACGGGCTGGTGCACCGTCGAACGCAACGGTTTACACTCACTCGTCGAACACGCTCGTAAAGACCATCAGCTCAAAGGCAGCTCTGAATCTCTCACAACCCCTTGGGGCGAACTAACCGACGCTCAACGCAACTACTACCTCGTGAGAGTTGACCTAGAGGTACGCTGCCGGGACAGAAAGGGCACCTACACCCCTGAGGATGCAGCGCTCAGAGAGCAATTCAAGCGTGAACAGATTCCTAGAACCCCTCGACCTGTTGCCCTTCACAATTCTTCTTAGATTTGTCAAGCATCACACGCAGAGAGGGACCTATGCCATAGGGTTTGATAACCGTCGGAATACATCCATCAGAGATATCTGGTCTTGTGTGGGAAAATGCAATGAAGAGGGACAAAACGAAGACGGGCGTTTCGGAAAGGGTATGGATTTGTTTTTTTTTTACGACTTGCGACACGGGATCTCGGAAAAGGGAACACAACACTCATGGCATTTCGGTTGTTGATAACCGTCTCTATGTACCTACATAGCACTGCCTGACACGCACAAAAACAGCACTGGTTCTTCTGAAATGCACTAGATATCGCTGTGATTTGAACTACTTGATAATTACACATTGATCTCCTCCGAGACAACTCGCTTATCTTGAACCTAAGCGACACAATTCACACAAAAAGAAGAGAGAGAAAAACTCGCTTAGGTAGGTCAAACCAGCAGTGGTACAGTAGAAGTACCGATTTTTAACCACGCCCAACCGACAGGCTCAAGCCGGTCAATAACGGCTTGTCAATCCCAGCATAACCAGGGCGCTGTAGTTAATAACCCTGAGATAAAGCGCAATGTGATCAATGTACAGCGATGTCAGGCAATAGATATCTGTCAAGCCCGTCTATAGGATAGATAGTACGCATTACGATCTTTATTGATCTCTTGGTTTCTCATGGCAACCGTAGTTCTCCATGGGCTTACCACACTATCTACCATTAGCCTCTTAATTATCCTTCCGTCCAGCAGACTGGCAAAGCACCTAATCGTTTGAAATAAAGCGCGTGGTAACGCATTACATATATACTCGCAGGCACGCTCCTGGACCAAGCTCGACCTCTCTACGCCCATCTCGGGAAAGTCAATCAATCTTCATACTCGCACGCACTCGTATTCTCGCCATGACTAGAGAAGAAATAGAGAAGATATGGGCCCCCATATCAGTCGCTTTTGCCAGTGGTGAGTCAGAAGAAGACAAAGTCCACGAGTTCAAGAAGTCGGTGGGATCCGAGGTCAGTGTAGACCCAGGTGTGCCTCCTCTTCATTACCATCGCCTTCCATTTCATGCTACCAGGTCTCGTGCTTCTCGGGCAGAGCTTAGAGACCGAGCGGCACTCCATTGTCATGCCCGCGAGTTGGAATCTCTATGTCTTCGGCACCATACTTTAATCACCACCGTCGCCATGCCGCCATATCGTCATGTAACCTCGACGGCTACCCGAAGGCGTTTAGCGGAGTTTCGGCCAGGGTCAATAACCCTCACACCTTCGTAAGCTCGTCTTCAGCTACTTCTAGCTCCCAGAGGACAGATATGAGCTTCGGGGTTCAGGAAGTTGTGTGCGCGGTTGCATTCTTGCTTGTTGCAGTGCTGGTGCACTGGGGAAAGTCGATGAGGATAGATATGGTCTAGCCCTCTACACTTTGCTACAGTCTGATCAGCCCATTTTCTACATCTGGTCATTGGCCGATGATCAAACATGCTGAACAGGATGCTGGGTTAGGAACGCAACGAAGAGTGGGTAGACACCGCGAACATACCGAATGAGAGTCGATGCAGGGTGCGCGGTTTAGTTTACGTGTTTGTTCTGCCCCATTTCTTCCCCGTGTTTTTGTTTGGCGATAAGGAGGTACTGGTGCAAACCATACAGCTAGGCACCCCTGACCCCGGATAGATCCCGCAGCGGGTAGTGAATAGTCCCTGCATACGGTAGACAGGGAACTCCCGCCCACTTCTATCTACTTTGAGCATTTAATTTCGCTGCAGGAAGCGACGAGGCAAGGGAGGACCAATCCAATAGATGCACTAGATGGTCTTGTTGATGATTTGATTCTAATGCCGGAACCAAGCCGCACAGTCTTGCCTCTTCGGATGGCCGTTGCATTATGTAAGGTTTGCCCGCCAGAGCAAACTGCTACACTGGTGATACTTGCCACCTCAATACTTTCTCAGCGTCTAATGCGTCTGATTGTGTGCGCAGTGGCGAGTGTTGTGTTCTATTTATTCTCTTAATAAAGAGTGCTTTTTGGTATTATCTGACTTGCGTAAGCTATTCGTTCTTCTATCTCATATCTAGACCCTCGATACTAACTCACTATGTTTATCTGACCTACGTCTACCGACATATAACATCATCATATTCACACCTGCGTCTACCGAGAAGACGTCGTCCATTTCCTGCTGTATTATTATCATACTATTTTTCAAGATGTACAGCCAGAATACGGCGGCGGGTGTACCCAGTGTTCCTCGGGTTTCACAGGAGAGCCATGATCTTCAACAAACATATTATCCCCAATATATGAATTTCCACATTCCGCCTTTAGGCGCGAGAGGCCAAGAAGGCACAACTCCTCACCACCATCAGCATCACACACACTACCCCCAGCCTCCCTTCCCCCGGCCTGAGCAGCCATATTGGCAATACCCAGATAAATGTATACTAGGCGGCTACTCCGTCAAAAATAAAGGCCAGGTCCAGACTCGGGCCCGCCAATGGAACCAACACGACAGGAGCCAACGTGACGAGGAGAACATACATGGGCCAGAGGGACATCTGCAGTTCGCGCCGCATCAGAGGGAGTACCGCATAATCCAGATCGGCGAAGGCACGACGGTTGCGGGTCAGAGCACCGACGACTTCGCGGACAGACCGCGGGCGTCGCTTTGCTATCAGTGTTGCAAGCGGTGGGTTAAGCTTCCGATTCTCTCAGCCATCTTTTTAGGCTACAGGCTTCGTTCTCATGGCAGGGAAACTCTCGCTGACCATGTTCTTGTCACAGCATTTCACTGCGCGCACTGATTGCCACGCGCGAGGCATCCTGTGGCAATGGCACCTGCGAGCGTACCCGGGAAGCCGGGCTAGAGTTCATCCCGGTATGATATATTTCTGCTATATCATACTACACGTCATCCCCTATCATAACCAACGTACCTCCCACATAATTTACTCCCGCGAATGGACGGCGAGATGTGTACCTACTGACAAATGCTTCACAGATGCCGCCGGATGCGATCGACGCTTGCGAGGAGTTCCAGACGTTCCTCGTCTGGTGGATGGACAAGGTCGACCTTGGCGTCGAGGAGTCTATCGAGAAGCGCGCAAGGGACCGCGTCCTGGAGATGCGCAAGGATATCCCGGTGGTAGAGCGATGGTGACTGATAGCCGCGTTTATTGCCGAGACCTATTCTTAAGGGGGTCGCCGTCACAATCCCTCTTCCCGGAAGATAGTAGGTGGGAATGAGGGGCGTGATATTCCGCAGTTCGTTGCAGACAAGACAACATGGCTGATAATTATCCTGGCAGCATCACCGCGGAAACACTTTGATGCCAAGAATCGTTTAAGTTTGATCATTATATAAACTATATACTGATTTTGTGGCTCTCAAGTCTTCTTAACACATATGAGTATTGTAGCGGAATAATACTATCCTTATACATCACTTACAAATGTATAATGAGCTGTCATGACTTATGTAGCTTTTGACTACCTACTAACTTACACTACTAGTAGGGGGGTTAGCTACCTTCAATTGGTAATCTACGTATCACGGCGGTATCACGGCCAGAAGCGTAGCTCCGATCACGATCAACTATGAACCTAACTCTTGACTACGGATCTCAGAGGTCAGCACTATCGGCACCAACAGTCCACATTCCAACCTTTAGAACCATACCGTAGTAATCAGGCGACGTTAGCTATACACCAACCCGCCTACCAATATAACTAGGGGCTTAGCCGGCGGAACCACCGATGAGGCTCTTGTTCTATTCGCCTCGTTCCAACACAGCTGCTGAGCATATCCGCAAGGGGAATGATGTGTTAGACACTATGGTTATCTGAATAGAAACACAGACTTGATTCTCTGCACGTGGGAACTAAAGAGAGGGAGTACGAAGTACGAAGTATATTAATATCACCTAAGTGATCTGTCGGCGGTCGTATAGACAACCGAAATGTAATCTATTCGATTCGTAGCCTCGGGCTGTTTGAGACCTCAGCTTTGAAGCCGGTATATCTATCACATTCATCATCCATACCCGATAGGGCATGGTGCCGGCTGAGGGCTGAAGCAAGAGATGGAGCTGAAAGCAGCCCTGTACCCACTGGCGGTGTGCGGGTATCCTAGTTGCTACGAGCAACAACACCTTGTGCCTTACAGCGTGTTACCTAGCTGCCAATTGAGATATCTGTGAATATTAAGAGTTGAACTAGTCCTGGAGTGTATCATTGAGCAAGTCGCGGGTGGTGCACGTGTGGGAGTGACCTAGTCACGACGTATAAGTCCTGAACTCTTCGTAGTCGAAAGCTTAAACTCGCGCAGGCTGTCGTTCTAGAACTCGAGAGCGGGTACCTGTCGTAACTATTCCTAGATAGGTATAAACACATACCCTGATTAGGTGCAACCTCTCAGCCTACGAAGGAGTACTATGTACCTACCAGGTCGCCGTTAAGTCAAACCTAGTGTAGCGATGTAGCGCGTCATGATGGTCTGGTTTCCCAGCCCACCCATGTGTAAGTGGATACCGGGAGTTCGGTCGTGGCGTTCTAGAGTAAATCTTAGTCGCTTACCTACCTCGTACGTGTGTACCTAACCAACGAGCGATTTAATGTTCAAGATTGGCTTAAAACAGTATATCGGGATGTTGCATGGTGGAGGTATCATCACTACCTACATGTACATAGACACTTTATAATTATATTGTCCATGCATTTGGGTGAAGGTTACTCTCAATATAGGCATGGTGACTCTTGATGATCTTGGAGGAGAATGACCGATTGTCATGGGAGTCGAGACGAATTCATTGTTGGGGGCTGTTTTTGTCTCGTTGCCGGATGGCTGTTGCTGTCCTCGTCGCAAAAGCGCCCAACGCTAATATAGTGCTTGCGTCGAGATGAGACAGTGTTCGTAAATGCGAGACTCCCATACGATAATCGGGCTTCTGTGGATCGCATGTGTCATAAGTGGACTACCTAATTACTTTGGTGCTGTAACTCCGTATGCTAGATCGTCAAGTGTAACTCAAGTGCTAGGTAGAAAGTAAATCGTCTTGCCTAATAGGTGTTTTAATTCGCCCGGAGTCCCTGGAAAAGCAGTCACTCATTCCTAATAGGAAACATGACGGTGCATCCATCCGCTTCGGTGGTACTAGAACCGCCCCAATTACTCGTAGATAAAGAAATACTATTCGTAAATAACACTAAACCCATTTTAGTAAAGCCTAACTTTCCCCCACTCTAGTTCTACTTATTACTAAATTTATATATAAAGTAGAACTGCTTTTAAAAGCTTTTGGATTTTTTAAAATATTTATTATAAAATTATAGTCGAATATTTTTAAAAAAAAAAGTATGTACCTAAGTACGTACCTAGGTACGTAGGTATTTATAAAGCTTTAAACTTATATATTTTTTTAAACTAATTATATTGTATCGCTTAAAGCTATAATACCTACTTTCTGTTTTTAAACTTATTAAAATAAATAAAACAGTTATTTATATTAACCACTTTTTTTTATAGCTTTATATATTAACATTTTTATTATTATTACTTTTAATTATTAATAATGCTGTATGCTTTATATTTTATATTAATATTTTTATATTTTTAAACTTTTTTTATTAAAAGCTATCGATTAATTTATTTTTTATTATTAAATTTTTATATTTGCACTTATAATGCTTTTCGTATCGCCAGCTAAAGCTTATTTTAATATTTTTAAAAAAGGCTTTATATTTTAGCAGTTTTACGCGCTAGCTAAAGGCTACACCATTAAAAAAGCGGCTTTTACTAATAAAAATAAAAAAACTAGCATTTTTATTTGCTACGTTATTATTTGCACTGCCGGCTTTAATGCTTTACGTTTATTTATTATAATAAAAAAAAAACCTTTTTAAACTGCTAAAATTATAAATTTAAAAGCTTTATAAAGCAATATAAGCATTACTTTTATTAGACTTTTAAAATTAAACATTTTAATTACATTTATTTTTTTTTGCCGGCACTTTAATTTAGCGCCGCATAAAAATAACTCCTGCTATTATTAGCATTATTTTTTATAGCATTTATAACTTAACACTTTATTGTAAGATTTATAAAATAATTTAAAATATAATACCTTTTATTATAATTATAAAATAAAATATAAGCAATTTTATTATAGTTTATAGGCATAAAAAAAAAGTTTATATAATAACTGCAGTTAAATTATTTATAAATTATAATAAAATAATATTTAGTTTAAGGTCGAATATCGCGACGGCTATATTTTTTAACTTTTTTAATTATTTTATTAGTGTTAAAAAATATAAAAAAAGTTTTTAAAAGTTATTATATTTAATGGCATATATAAAGTTAGCTTTTTTTTTTTTTTTTTTTTTTTTTAGCTATATTAACTTTTTTTACTTTTAAATTAATAGTTTTAATAAGCCGTTTTTTAAAATCGCCAGTACAACCTTTATTAATATTATTTTTAATATTGCTTTTATAATTATATTTAATAAAAAAAAGCCCGCTTATATTTAAATTATTTAATAATTTAATTAATTTTAACTCGAGCTTTAAATATTAATACTTTTAGTTATTATTATTAATAAAATAAAAGCTACTTATAACACTATTATTGCCGTTTAGCTTAAAGCTTAATTATAACTTTATATTTAATATATTATAATTAACGTTTAAGCTAGCGTTTAAAAACGTTAATAAAGCCCGGTAATAAAAAACTATAATTGCTTTAGCATTAAAAAACTGTTTAATAAATGCTAACAAAAGCTTAACTATATAAGCAATAAAAAATTCGAGGCTATAAAGCCACTACCGCTACTTATAATTAGCAAAGCTTTTTTAAAAAAAAACCGTCGCTACCGCCGGTAAAACCTCGGCCTTTTTTTAATCGGCTATAATATTAACGGCGTGTTAACTTTTTAAAGCTATTTATTATACTGCCTAATAAAATTTAAAGCTTTAAAACATTAAAATAACTTTTATAACGAGTTTTTTAACTAATTTATTATTTTATTTTATTTAAATTATATTTATTAGCAAGTCTATACATAGTAGGCTTATTATTATATACAGAAATATTATAACTACAGTATATATAATACTTTATATATTAAAAGCCTGCACTTTAAATTAAAAAGTTATTTATAAAATCCGTAAACCAGTGGCCTTTAGTTATATAAAGCTATTATTTAAATAACCGAAATAAAAAAGGCTTAATTTAATTAGTAATAAAAGCACTAGGTTAACCGGCTTTTTTTATATACTAAATATTTAATATTTAATAGCCAAGCTATATAATTAAAAATATTTTAATATACGTTAAATTATGCTAAAGCCTAATATAAAGCTATAATAAATGCCCACTGTAATAAAAAAAATCTATCTTATTATAATAGCTTTTTTTAGCATTAAATAAATATGCTTTGCTATTATAAATTTTATTTAAAAATAAAAACAGTTTTTAAAAACAATAGCCGTTATAATGTTTATATACAGCTAAGTTAAAGCTTTATATTAGCTAATTTTAATAAACACTAGCATTTATAAATCGATTTATTAAAATTAAACTTTTTATTATTAGTTAGCGACTTTAAAATTATAAAAAAAGCATTATAAAAATAAAAAACACTTTTTAATAAAGTTATATTTATAATGCCACGCTTTATATAAAACCAAAATATATTATCTTTATATCGTTAAATTAGCGGTAGCTAAATCTCGCTTTAATAAAAAATAGCTTTTTAAAAAAGCAACGCTTACCTGTTAAAGCGAGAGCTTATAACACCACCTCCGCTGCTTATATTATAAAACCTTATTAGCAAAGCTTAGTATTAAAAACTTTAGCTAAATTAACAGCCGATTTTATAGCTAAATTAATAGCTGATTTTATACCCAAATTAACAGCCGATTTTATAGCTAAATTAACAGCCGATTTTATAGCTAGGTTAACAGCCGATTTTACAGCCAAATTAACAGCCGATTTTATAGCCAGGTCAACAGCTAAGTTAATAATAGCTAGGTCGACGGCTAAGGCAGAGGCGACGGCAAAGTTAACAGCCTAGTTAACAGCCTAGTTAATAGCCTGGTTAACAGCTAATTTTACCTATACCGTAAAATTTAGCCGACTAAGCTTTATATTAAAAACTTTAATTAATATAACAGCTAATTTAATAAATAAATTTACAGCTAATTTAACAGTTAATATAGCTATTAATAAAGCCACTAATATAACTACAGATTTAACAGCTAAAAAGCTAATATTTTAAACTTTAATATAAAATAAAAAAAAATTTAAGCTTATTTTTTTAACTAAATAAACCGGCAAATTATTTTTTTAAAAAAAAATAGCAAAGCTTTTAATTAAATTTTTTTAATTTAAACACCTGCGCTATATAAATTAATAATAATTTTATCATTTATAAAACCTTTAAATATTTTAAATTAGCTAACTTAAAATTTTTTTAAAAAAGGTATATAAATACTTATTTTATAAAAAATTTAATTATAAGTTTTTTAAAAAATCTAAAAGCTTTTAAAAGCAGTTTTACTTTATATACAAATTTAATAATAAGTAGAACTAGAGTAGGGGAAAGTTAGGCTTTACTAAAATAGGTTTAATATTATCTACAAATAGTATTTCTTTATCTACGAGTAATTAAGGCGAACTGGAACCCCAGCTTATTTCTTGTGTTGTATGCCGCAGCCAGCCAAGTTGCGACCGGGCAGTACTGGCCAAGTAATTTCTCCTGAGAGAGTGCAGATGTCGGGTCTTCGAGTCAGGCGAATGGGTAGTTCCGCCCTCAACGAGCCTCAACGAGCTCGTTGCTCGGTTACGTCGGAGAACAGCGGCAAAGTGGCTCCTGCGCGTCAAAATCTCAGCGAGGAAGAAGCGCTCGAATCTCCGACAAACGCGGGTCATCCTAGGTATCTACCTTAGGTTGGGTACGTTACAACAGGTCACTGACCCCAGACTTGTTTCAGCTCGACAGAACAATGAGAATCCTATGAGGGGTTACCTATCAGTATGCACCTAGCCGGCTCCAAATGAGCTGATGTGTTTTGTGATGTGCATTTGGGGAAGTTTCTCGCGTGCGACAAGTCTGAGAAAAGCAGGGACCGCAAAATAGGCTAGGTGCCCGCCACAATGGATCGCGGCACTCTTCCGGCGCAGTTGTTTTTGCCTTACGTAGGAATACCTAAGGTACCTACGAAGTGCCTCAAGTATTTATACTGCCTTCTTTGGTAAGTACTGGATCGGGGAAGTAGGCACATAGTGGGGTATACTTACTGCATGCAGTGCCTACAAGTACATACCTCCTACTAGGTAGGTTGTAATACCATCATGTACCTAGGTAATACTTCAAGTAAGTACCTTAGGCGGGTACTCTGCACATGTACCTACATGTAGTGATGTACGGACTGTTTACCCACAAGTCATGTAGTATGTAGTATCAGTGACTGCTGCTCTCTGTCAACATTAAGTGCACTAAGTGTTGCCGCTACAATGTAAGTAACATAAACCTATCTCAAATATAGTTGGAGTTGGTTGGGTTATACCGAGAGTAGCTACCGCGAAGTGGGACTTAGTGGACCGTCTGTGTGTTGTACCAGAGTGTACTAACTGAAGAGTACGAAGTCTGTACGAAGTGACTAGGTAGGTACCTACCTAGTAGGTACATGTATGAAGTACACTAGTCGGTTCGACGGCAGCCCAAGGTCTAAAGATACATCATCTATCTACACTAGAGCACTCCGTTCGCTTTGGGCGGGTAACGTCACAGCAATATGAACTGATTACCAACTACTATTCTTGAAAGCTGGTAAAAGCAGATATATACTTAAAATATCTAATCCATTGGTTTTTTCTTCTTCTTTTCTTTTTTCTTAATACCCAGGGATACATGTGTAGATAGGTATGCGATTGTGGGTGAAAATGATGACGGAAGGAAAAGAGGGAAGTGACAAAAAGAAAAAGGAAAATTGGGGACCCCTGCTGTGCCCCGCAAACATGTTCTCCACCCGACCTCTTTTTTTTCTTTTCCTTTTTCTCTCTCTCTCTCTCTTTATTCTAATTTAGCACCCTTCCCATTTTGTGTGGTCGAGGCATTTTCTTCCCATACTACCACATTGCATATGGAATTTTTGTACCGAGTCATTCCTGCACCCTGTCAGCCTGCTATTTGCCGATGGCCAATGCATTTGTTGCATCGCATTCTTGAGACCCTCTTTCCCTGCGTTCTTTGCATTTCGAGACAGCTGCTGATAGAACTTATCGATTAGGTAGTGATAAGACATTATGATGCATCCATGTAGGTACTAAGGATAGATGCATGATGTACTGAAGTACCCCCCACCTACATTTGATTCACCACCTAGTCGCCTGTAACTTGCAGCCGGGGGTGTAGCCTAGCCCCCTATCCCTTGCGGTACATGAAACCGAGCATTATGATATTTCCTCTTTGGGATGACAAAGTGAGCTTCAGCCAATAGCAGCACCACAATTATGCGTACACGCAACGACTCACATCAAGACCGGCATATTTCTCTGGGGCAACATGCGCGACCTCGTTCAGACCGCCTTTTGCCCGTGCCGACCGCTTGTCGCCAACGTGAACAGACCTCTGATACCTAGCATGCCGGGAAACGTAAACAGAGATGTGTGCCACATGAGTCGAGATAGAGCAGACACATTATTCACTTTCGTTGGTCAAGGCCCGGTCGGCGAGGGTTCACTACTCTTAGCGTGCTGATAAGTGGATGGTGATCTTTCCTAACCCATGGCTAGGTTCTCTACTACCTACTCCTTACCTTACTTCGTATGGTACTAGGTATCTTACACCTGAGTGCTTGGAGGCTAGCACTGCCTTGCAATCGGATGGGAAACTGGGCCTGAAAAGGGCATCTCCAAACAAACCAGATGTCTCGAGGAGGTCCACGGGCAAGACCCTGAAAAAGGAAAAGCAGGCTAAGAAATTGGAAATGTGTCGGTGCGATGAACTGCGAAGGGCGACGGAAGGAGAAGGGCTACTGTACACTACCACCGAGTATACTCAAGGTATGTGGAATCGCGTGGGCTCTCATTGGCCACTGGCTTCCAAGCGGGCAACCAAGTAGCCAGGGTGTACCCTGGCAATCAAGCAGGGGTCCAGGAAGATACTTTTGCGGTGAGTTCCCCTTCGTCGGGTTGCCCATATAAACTTGGTGCAGGCTGAGGATCAATGCACAGACCGATAGATGTCACTCTGCCGAGGCGCTAGTGACCCCACAGCGCCAAAGAGCGGGTTGGTTATGTTTTTTTTTTTTTTTTTTTTTTTTCTTGCGGTTCCCCGTTTGTCGCCTGACCCTTCCTTCCACGAGCTGGGGACACACTTGAAGCTTTCTAGACAGGTACGAAGTATGTACCGTTGGTAGGTACCAAGCAGCTCTCTGCTTGGGGCAGGAGCATGTTGCCGCTGCCCACATGGATGTAAGTACGGTACCTATCTCCTAGGTACCTCCAGGTACCATCTCTGGATACCTCCACTAGATACATAGTGCATCTCCTAGTTGATACTTTAGACAGCAAAGGTAGAGAAGTACTACATGTAACTTACACTGCTAGTGAGAGTATACTCTCTACCCTTTCCGCCACCCACCCATCCCGTCGCCATTCCAACAAACACACGGCTCTCCCTCCCTCTCTTTCCCTACCGTTGCCTACTACGTATGTGCATCAGACCGTGAGAGCGTTGAGAAGGCTGTCCCGATCTCCCCCGTCCCATCCCAGCTTGCCATCATCGACGTCGCTTTGATCGTCATCCACCCCCCTCCTTCTCTTCGTTTCCTCGTTGTCCGGCCTCACCACTGACTCTCGCCGGCCTCTCCAAAACAAATACCTAGTCGATACACCCATCCATAGCCCTCCATCCAGCACAATACAACAATACCTACTACTTCTACTACTACTACCTCATCCAGCAGCTGCCTACTGTATTGATCGCCTCGCCTCCTTTTGCATCATAGCTCTCCATCTTTACCTGTCTGCGCACACTGCCTATCGGCACTTGATCGACTTGAATCTAGTCCCACAGTCGTCCCGCTGCGACATTCTCCGTCGACCGTGATTCATGCGACCCTCGAGTAGAGTCTCAGGCATCGGATTATACCTCGTGTAGTCTCACCCTCTTATGCTCCTCTCTTCCCTCCTCCCCTCCCCCGCCGCATCTGTCACCATGCCATACAACACGCGCCGGAAATCGTTGTCCCTTCCGTCCCTTGGAATACACGTTCCCGTCAACCGCTCCTCATCAAGTGCCACCAACAACAACACACAAACAAACATGACAACAAGACCGAGGCCTTCGACCGAGGCGTCACCTCGTCCCAGCAAGAAGCTCAAGCGAACAGATGGCAGCTCTTCGTCTTCTTCTGCTACCACCGTCCGTTTCGTGCCCGGGTCTAGGAAATGCCAGTCCACGTCGCCGCTCACACCGCCACCCTCGGCAGGTGTCCATAGCTCCATAGAGACCGACGATGTCGATTGCGCTAGTGTATCAAGAATAGAGCCCGTTGACCTCGACGGAATAGACGACGAGATTGTCGAGGCCGTCATTGTTCGGCTACAGCAAACGGGGAACCGGCCTCACCTTGTAAAAGAGCTGGCAACTATACTCACAGATAAACTTGCCATTATTCAACAGTCAGTCCCGTCCGCAGATTTTATACTTGCCTACCTGTACCATCTCTAACTTTGATTTTTAGGTCTGCCAATCCATGCGCAATCATCTCCTCACGACTTGCCTCATTTCTAAAGCGGTCCACCTGGACCAATTCGACTCCTTGCCCTCTGACGAAAGAGCTCGAGTCTATTCACCCAAGGCGCACATACTTCTACCTCGCGACATGCCCACACCTCCCACTACCCAACCCGTTTTCTATACCAACCGCCATCGTCACCCCGTCGCTGTCAAGCTCGGGCTCCACCACGGAGGATACCGACAACGACCGGAGAAGGGAGATGAGCCATTCGCCCGAGGTCGATCTCTCATCGCCCGAGTTTGATGATATCGAAGATGACTATCATCCAGTACATAGAGCATCCATAGGCTCGGCCTCGGCGAGGCATCGACCGCTCCACACACTGTCGCGCATTCATAAAGCGGATGAACCTCCTCTGGAGAAAGACGAGAAAGAATTTACGCAGACGGCAGACGGTCTACAGAGGCTGAGGGCCCGCGGCGGATTGCTCTCCGCTACGCCCACAGACCAGCTCGGCATAGACGATGGCATGCAGAACGAACAGCTTTTCGGTGAACCCCACCGGACTTTCATTCCTACTTTCCTTCCACACATGGCCTTCATGACTAGCCCGGCCATGCGCCCAACCTTAACGATACCGGCGCCTATCAAGCGAGATGGAGAGGCCGAAGGTTGGTCTAAACTAGACGCTATGCTGGATTGGGATAAAAGTCCCGAGACAATTGAGTTAGACGAACTCGACTGCTTACTAGATGAGTTTTAAGGTTGTCGTTAGCCGCTTGATCCACTGCGACGTGTCTACGCATCTGTCTCGTGCCGTGCGGAAAAGTTGTCATTTATGCATAATCGGAGTTTGTATGATGGGTATTGCGCGCCCCGTTTTCCAGTTGAAAGGCGTTCGGGTCGTATGAGGCTACTGGCGTGGGATAGGAGCGTTTGTTTTGTCTATGGCCATCTGCTGCTGTCATCTCAATTGCGTTGGGGTGACTTTGTACCCGAATATCATGGAGGAAGCGGCTGGGGACGTCTGAAGGTGGTGTGGTGTATCAGGTGAAGAATGAAGTCATCTGGTTGTCAAAGACTTTTTATGAATGAAGACGAGTACACGGGCTTGAGTAGTAGAGTAGAGGAAAACGAGAATACCGGGCAACATGCACACGATGTGCAGACATAGACCGTGAGATTTCCCCCCTCAAAAAAGGCGAACCGGAAAAACCGTGGCAAAAGTTTTGCGATTTAGAAAGAAATACAGACAAAATCTCCAATCAGTTGCTTGCTTTTATGCTCTATCTCCTTGGGTGCCAACTTGGCTGAGTGACATGAGAGTAGAATAATAACGTCTTATACATATTGATATGCACCTTAAGTCACTAAGCCGAGTCGGCACCCAAAGAGGAGATATGCCTCTTGTTGTTGGTCGAGTAATGGGAGGTTTGCATGCTTCTGGGGTGTTCCGTGGTAAAACTGTGGGAGGTGAATTCATATTGCTACAATTGCGCGTGGCTGGGGATGCACGTGCGGGCTGACGAGACGAAAGGTAACAATAAGCTCCTTGCTGATGTTGGCGTATCCAATGTTGGGTTACAGTGTTGAAGTGCTCTCGTCCAATCAGGCTCGACGTGACCATTCATTCGTCTGCTCATGATTTCTTAGGGTCGTCGTCAGTCGTCCTTTTCGACAAAATGGACGGAAGGACGGACGCCCAACCAGTCGCTTTCTGCTGCTCCGCCCTCAACTTCGCCTTTGCCTCGTCCTCGTTCACGTTCTCGTCCGCCACTCGTAGCTCGACGACCACGTGGGTGCCGGCCGTCGACCACCCGGGGCGCTCGAGGCGTAGGATCTCGAGGCCCGGGACGCGCCGCGCCGCCTCGTGCACGATGACCTCGATGTCTCGGTTCCACCAGCAGCCGAAGCGCTCGTGGTGGGCGCGGGCGGAGCGGTCCAGGAGCCCGTTCACGATGTCCCAGATGCTGCGGCCGTGCTCGAGGAGGAGGATCCGCCCCGTGCCGGGCTGCAGCGAGGACGCCATCAGGGAGAGCAGGGACACGGGGTCTTGGACGCTGCAGAGGCCGAAGCTCTGCAGAATCGTGTCGTACTTCTGCGGGGTTGGCCCCGCATCTGACGGGGACGGGGAGGGCAGCGTTGGCGGGGCGGGAAGCGCCGCCTGCGCGTCAGATTGGAACAGTCGGATCCGGTCCGAGAGGAAGGAGACGACGTGGCCTTGCGGGATCGCGCTTCCGCCGTCCTTGGCGGCTAGCATGGCGAAGGACGGTTTCTTGGGGATCTTATCGGCCATGTGCGGGACCACTTGGCGCACCCGCAGCAGCGCGATGTCTAGCATGCCGGGGGAGATATCGATGCCCGTGAAACTAAGAACGGAACCGCCGTCGTCTCCCTGCGAGGCGCTAGAGCCCTTCTTGTTGTCTCTGGCGCCCCAGCTCGGGAACCAGCTGGAGGACTTCGTCTTCGCCTTCGCCTCGGCCTTCGCACGCTCCTTGGGCGTCATCAGGGACTCGGCCACGGCGTCCCAGGGGTAGAATTCCAGATTCCGGCCCGTGCCTATCGCGACCTCGAGGACGTGGCCCCGCGCCCCGGCGCCGATCTCCCGCCGCAGCTTCGTGATGCCGTACCGCCACTCGGACTTGTCGAGGTGCAGGTCGAACTCGTACGGCGACTGGATGGTCGGCCGGCCGGTGGGCGTCTCGGGCTCGCAGCCGACCTGGTAGCGGGGCGCGGGCTCCGAACGCCAGTACATGGTCAGGCTCGCGGTGAAGTAGCCCAGACAGGCCAGAGCGCTGCCGAACCCGAAGATGGCGAACCAGCGCTGGCGTACGAGGTCTGATATAGTTGACTTATTGCTCTCCTGCTGATTCTTCTGGTTGTGCTGCTGTTGTTGCTTCTGATTGCGCGGGTTGAGCTGCGTTCTTGGTTGTGCAGGCTGGTAAGGGAGTGGTTTGGGGGCGGGCTTCTTGCTGGGTGTAGGTGCCTTTGATGAGGCGTGCCGCCGCATTATCAGAAGTATCAACCCATGATGTTTACTTCTGACGCAGCATGTGCTTCTTGATACCCTCAAGCCACGCGTGAGGGCTGTTGCGACTGTGCACGACGTGAATCCATATAGGGGCTGCATCGTGACTTTGTGGACCCGTGACCCGGTTAGGTCGATCGTCTTACCCGCCTCGCCCGTTTCCCTCACACACTCACTGTATCGACTGGTCTGTCGAGCCGTCCCTCACATGGAGATACAGGCGGCTGAGGATTTACGTAGCGGGGCCAGCCAGGTTCACGCCTCCGTGTTCATCGATCCATCATATGAATATCCGATGAGCGGCCTATGTACGCAACAGAGTGGGTGTCTCTCTCTTCAAGAGAATGCCGATCTATTGTAGACCCTGCGTAGTATGGAGATGGACGTTGGATATGGGTCCCCTGACGCAAGTTTAGTGACGATCTTCTTTTAGGGCTGCTGTCGTTGACGATGGAGTTTCTGTTAAGACGACCTTTGGCCCACAAAGTTTTAGTGTTGACTGATACGACACAGTGTGAAAGAGTTAGCTGCACTTACCTAAGTAGTATCATATAGTCCGTTTATAAAAATATTAAATACTTGTAAGCGATATATGCTTCTAAATATGTACTTCCAAAGCTCGTAATGACGCACTTACATCATCCATCTCCTTATTAACCACTTTACGCGGTTCGTACGTACTTACTCAACGACGCGTCTTATTTCGCTTTTGAGCTCTTTTCATCGAGCTATCCCATTACTCATGGTACTAATAAAATGTCGGCTCAACAGGATCTCCAGGACCTCATTCGGCTGATGACTGTGGGCATGAAAGTCCCCATCAAAGATGCCCTCTCACGCGTTAAGAGTCTCCAGGCCAAGAACCTCCGAAGCGTACAGCAGATAGCCGAGTGTCCGCTCGCAGACGTCCAGTCGGCTATATCCGACGCCAAGGCTGCGAGGTCCCTTCAAAACGCATGTAAAGCTCGCATGAAGAACCCAACCGCGCCATCGGCAGGCAAGAGGTCCGGCTCCCATCTCACGACGGATGCGAAGCGGACGAAGCTTTCCGACGGGACAGGATATCTCGACGGGCCCGATCCCATGGAGCCGCGCGAATACGAAGCGTCGCTTGATCTTCCCGTTGAGACGGATGAACAGGTCATTGCTGATACCACTCTATTGACGAATAGAGCACCCCTCGTCCTGGCCTTTGCTGTTGAGCTCTTGCGATACACGATGCCGGAACAACCTCCTTCTAGTCGGCTGAGCCTGGCTCAAGCTGTGGTCAGCGCCAACTCGAGAAGCAAAGCTGTATCTATCGGCCTCGAAAAGGGCCCGAGTGCCGACGATGAAGGTTGGGGCCACGGCCAGCCGAGGGTTAGAGTGATGGGCAGAGAGATCACCGTTCTGAAAAGAGGCGGCTATCAATGGAAAGGGGATGAGCAGGTTGGTGAGGCCAGTAAGACCTCTATTGATATAGAACCACCACCAAACCCAACTGAGGCTGGCAACAGTAGCCAGAGACGATACGTTAATAGCGATGCGGCCGGCCCCGCGGCGCGATCATGGTCAACTAGTCAGCCGGTTACTTTAAAGCAATCAACGTTCATTGTGCGAGCCACCTCTCTTACCGAACCCTCTCAGCGCCAGTCAGCGTTGCAATCGCTTTTCGCGGCCGTACCGTCTCTCCAGTCTGCGACGCATAATGCCTGGGCTTTTCGGGTCAAGGTACCTACCAACCTGTTTAATGCTACAACGATAAAAGAGGAATCGTTTGATGACGGGGAAAGCGGGTGTGGCTCGTTCTTGCTAAAGAATATGCAAGAGATGAATGCCGTTGACACGCTAGTTGTGATGACCCGTTGGTACGGTGGTGTCATGCTTGGTCCCGACCGCTGGCGCATCATGCGCAATTGTCTTAGGGAGTAGGTCTTCCCAAAGTACTTACTTTAGACCTTTGGAACGGCTATGGAAATTGATTAACAGTACGACTAATTTGAG
Source organism: Nemania sp. NC0429 (assembly GCA_022578495.1). NCBI lineage: Eukaryota > Fungi > Ascomycota > Sordariomycetes > Xylariales > Xylariaceae > Nemania > Nemania sp. NC0429. Next base: position 697,695 of record MU392157.1, on the reverse strand, counting down.
GCTTTCACAGTGCGCTATCGGAACGTCTTCGCGTCACAGGAGAGCAGGCCACAGTGGGTGGCGAGGCAGTATGGGGCTTAGACCTCGAGGCCATGAAGAATAACGCTGGCGCGGTAGGCTCTGCATCGCATAGATCATACGAGGCTGGCGTCGTCGGCATGCCGATACATCGGCCAGAGGCAGCGAAAACGTATCTTTTCAAAAGCTTTGCTACGCGGATCGAAGCTCCTCGGAGAGAAGAGGATGTAGAAGGGCAGGGTCATAGTACCAAAAACCCTAGTCCGCAGAAGGCCAGCCCGTCAAAAGCGCCCTCGAAAAAGAAGACGGCCAAAGCCCTGGAACTCGAGAAAGAAGAAAACGTTGCTAGACTCCTCGGCGCCATCAGGATCCTGTATGAAAGTTGGGCAAATCATTTGAGTGGCCCCGAGCTTGACCGGCGCGCTTGGAACTGGTACGTGGCTGTCCGCCCTGAGGTCGAGAGTGGTCCTTCTGGATGGGGTGCCAAAGGACAGCTTAAGCTATCCGATATCATTGCATTGAGGCGGAAAGAAGCGTGATATATCTCCGGTGAAACCGAAAGGGATTTTATGGTAGCGCTATACCGAGTGATCGAGAAGCTTAGGAGACATACCTTCGGTTCTTGTGTCAAGGTGGTCGATAATAAAAATTGGCTTAATGTGTAAGTGCAGATCATTCCCTCACTTTGGGTACACAACACTGACTGATATATGCCCCTGTTCAGGCGTTGATAACTTGTAGGAGTACCTAACTCCTGGTCAATAGACGGGATTCGTTTGAAGCCCACATACCAATGTTACTGCTTGCTGAAGACATGTTCACAATATCACCTGTGCTTGCAACACTTATTGCACTCGGACCTCTCCACGATTTGCCGCTCAACAGTTTCAAATAGCACACACAGTTCATGTCAGTCTTGTAGGAGAGAGGAGTCAAGATTCTCTAGAACAGACGGTCCATTCATAGTCTCTTTCTGAGCTGCCTTGCCAAGGCATTCGAAATGCGACTTGTCAAAGTAATGTCTACAGATGGTATTAGTTCGATTGACGACTTGTCCCGGCCCGTCTGTATTGGCAATCGACGGTAATGCAGCGCGCGTTGCTCACTCAAGTTTTCCAAGCTTTGAGATTTTATCAATGATATCATCTTGACTGTTAGCCACCATTGCCTGTTTCTAATTGCTCACAGTCGTATGCTAACAGCTTTAAAGTCGTCAGAGTATTAAGACGCGGATGGCAGACGCCAAGACTTCGCGATGAGGCAACGCTCACCCTTATGCTTCTATAAGTAAAACTCATTCACTGTCTCCATACCTACCCATATCATTCAACCACGATAGTCATGCAGGCTCCCCAATGAATTTGATCACGATGGTGGCGTAGCTGAAGCCAGCAAGGATATTAATGTAAACGCACGAGGTCCAGACGCGATGGTGGGGATCATGATCCACCAGTGCAGTAGGTAGGCCGTTAGTTGGTGGCTGTAGGGACTGCGGGGCTAACTCGGGCGGCGTCTATCTAAATTGTTCGGCGACGTCGTCAGTTATTCGCGCCTGAGTGACAAAACATATGAAAGCCCCGAGAATCTCGGGCGAGCCATTCGGATATAAAATTCGACTATTGTACACTTTAAGTAAGTGCTCATCTCCTAAGTAGGCATAGGTATATACACTGGCTCGACTGGTAACTGTATTTTGCTCATCACTGCACAGTGAATAGGTAACTGTAAGTACCTGGTATATTGATCAAGCGTAGAATCTTTTATTATTCAGTCAGGAGAGTTATAGGGTCTCCAAGATCAGCAAAGCAGGCCTTAGTTACCCTGCTGAACTAGGCCCCAACCAGGTGTATTGATCACAACTCGAAAGTTAAAAATAGCTGGAACATCTATTATGAATGCTCGAAGAATACCTACCTTGAACAAGTACCCATTTGATATGTAGCATATCCGACTCATTTACCGGCCGAGTTAAGCACCTAAATATACCTAATTAGAGACTAACCCTGAAATCATCTAGAGATGATGCTTCCGTCGCAGCAATCATAAACGGCTACGGAGGCTTCTCCAGATTAAGCCTAGGTTCGCCCCCTGGTACATTGCATCTGGACTTTGTAGCGTATGAAATTTGTCCCCCAATAGTCGAGAGGATCGGTCATCAAAATCCAAGGCGACTTTATGAGGTCATCCTACCCCTGGTTTGTTGTGTGTCGCATTCAAAGCCAACAGGATTACCTAAGTAGCTAGCACACAGGAAGTATAATTAGGTAAAGAAGGAATACCTGGGTGCGAGCAGCATGGAGCGAAGTTAGTCCGAAGGATTAGACCTGCATCTGCCGCTGCGTTGTCAAGGGTAGCCTAAGCTGTTCCTATTGGCACACCACTAATAGTATACTAATAGTATACCTGGTCCCTACCTATACGCTATATCGATCTAACCATGCCTAAAACCAGGTATATAGCGCGGCTCCTTCACGAATCCGCAACCGAGCCTACGCGGATGCGAGATAGCGCCGCCCATGGTGTCTCTCGCATCACCCTTCGCTCGCCTTCGTTCAACAACGGGGCCGTCGGCTGAACTTTGATGAACAACCATGATGTGTGTGAAGATCGAACTTGGTGGTCGAAAGTCGAAACCGAGATTACTCACGGTATCGTAGCCTACTTCGACATGTATATATAAGAGACAGCCAGAACGTCTCGGTTAGCAGGTAAAGGAGACACATCACAACCAACTCAACGACAAGGCACACTCAGTCCAGCATCATATATCAGACTTATACTAAACTCACATCAAACTTGTACCAGTTCAATCAATACCAGACTCATATCAGATTCACATTTTCGATCCTTCAAATAGCACAAAATGGCCACTTCTATTCGCAAAGTTGTCATTTCTTCTTTCGGTGACGTCTCAAAGGTCAATGTCGAATCAACGACTATCGACCCACCCAAGTCCGGCGAGGTCCAGGTCGCTCCGATCTACTCCGGCTTCTCTGGCGCCGATATCAACATGCGCCGGGGCCAGTACCCCATGCAGAGGAAAGCTCCACTCACCCCCGGCTATTGTCTTGCCGGACGGGCAAAGACGGACGGAGACCATATCAGAGCCGGCGATCTGGTCGCCTGCCTGACCGTGTATGACGCGGAGGCGGAGCTGGTGAACCTGCCGGAGAAGTACCTCATCCGAGTACCGGACGGCATCACCCCCGAAGCAGCGACGGCCATCGTCCTCGACTGGGCGACGGCATACGGCATGGTCGAAAGGGCCAACGTGACAAAGGGCCAGCGCGTCTTCGTCCACGGCGCCAGCGGCGCAGTCGGCTACGCGACGATGAAGCTGTGTCAGCTACGGGGCGCCACCGTCTACGGCACGGCATCAGAGCGGAACCAGCAGATCATCCGAGAGAACGGGGCCACGCCATTCCTCTACACGAACAAGGACTGGATCAAGGCGATGAAAGACCTCGGGGGCGTCCACGCCGTCTTCGACGCCCTAGGCCCCGCTAGTTGGGAGGAGTCCTACGACATCCTGCCGCCCTGCAGCACCGGCGCGGAGCAGGGCATCCTCGTCGCGTACGGCCAGAACCAGCAGGCGCTCTCCGGCTCCGAGCCGTCCGGCAACGCCATGCTGAACGTGGCCAAGCTCCTTTTCAAGAACGCCAAGATCTTCTCGAACCGGAGTACCGTCTTGTACTACATCGCGCGGGACCAGCCGACGTTTGTGCCGAACGTCAACGCGCTCTTCCGCTTGGTCAAGGAGGGGAAGATAGACGTCGTCATCAAGAATATCTGGGACATGGAGGATATCAAGACGGCGCACGAGAGCTGGGCAACGAATTCCGGAATCGGCTCCAATCTGATTCGGATCTCCAAGGCGTAGGAGGTTGGTCGGTGTCAGGTACCCTTACTGTTTTCATGATGTGCGACGATATCCCTTGTTACTTACTTACTTAATTCATTTCGTTTGGGTCGATAATTATGCTCTTGGTTATGATATAAAATGAATATCCTCGTCTATTTTCTGTTGCGACAGTATATCCTCATTACAACTGACTATTAATATGCCAAGTTCGAGTTTTATTAACCCGAAGCCCTTAGTTCGTCATCTGATAGAATAAATGAAGTGTGAAGTGTTAACACCAGCTGCCAGAGGTTTTACCACGCAGAAGGGCAATTTATCCGGTAGGATTTCTATAGAAGCGTATTATCACACCCTCAGAACCGAACACAGTTGCCTACAGCAATAGCTCCCTCATTACAACTTGGCAACCTTGGACGCCATGCTGGTGACTGGCTCCCTCGGCATACTACTACTTCGAGACTATGATACATCCTATTCATGGGATGCATGTTATCATTTGGTCAGCAGGCTTCCTCTATTATCTGCCTTCACAGCTATAATTGAAGAATAGCAGCACGATCTAATATCTCATGCCACACCTTCAAAAGAGAATGTTGCCCGCCCACCACGACAGTCAAACCTACCATCGTCCAATCAATCGCCTCGCTCTCCTCAACCCATTACCCACACCAGAGCATCTATCACTCGACGCTACTTAGAAACTAGGTTAGATGCTGACGGCGGGGTAGCTGGCGCTTTTTGTACGGCTTGACTCATCTAACCACCAAATCTCCGGCTCCCATGCTCATCAAGTTACCCCAGTATCAGCACCTGCTACGCAGGGCAAATAGGACGAGCTGCAACGCTAATGGACAAAGATATCGTAGGTCGATTATCACGTATCTGCGATTGCTGTTTTTCCTCGTTAGAGTTCTTTGATTCGTCATTTTAAATGCAAAAACAGGGTGGCTGCCTGCTTAGTGAAGAATGTGATGTGAGATAATAAGATCGTAGAGACAGACATAGCACTGTAATAAAGTGTATCCAATAATAAATTTCCTCCTCGGGGAGACTGGCACGTCAGCCGGGGGCATCAGGCCGTGACATAGAAAGGAGTAGCGCGAAGAGCTCGAAAATGACTTGTCTGCCTGACTTGAAACAGCCAGGCGCCGTATTACAAGTAAATGCATAGGAGGGGAGAATTTGGATACTAAACGAAACGATTATTCCCGCGAAGACGAAAACACACCAAGCACAAACTAGAGCCTGGATACGTAGCAATCATACAATAACTACACGCTTTGCAACTGTTGCCTGATATATAATATTCGTCACATCACCACGAGGATATACGAGTTTCCCAACGTGGGACTGTCGAGCCCCGGTTCCTAAAGACTTAACTAAGTGTGCCTCTACCCCAATAATCGTGCATTCAACGCCACAACATGCCACTACCCATAATCGCTATAAGAATCATCATATACCCTATCCTTATATCATGAGGGATTCCCAAGTATCGATGCAAGACTCCTTTGCAGCCCCCCTGAGCATATGCCAATGCTCTCACGTGAGAGAACCAGAACCCAAAGGGGAAAAAATAGTCAGCTCCCGTCAACTAACCAATGCAGCTGAGCCGGCCTAATATATGCCTCCCATCATCTCGTTCAGAATATCTCTCGAGACGGGGTTATTCTTTAGAAGGGCCCTGCCCGTGATATTCCCCCTCTTCGGGCCGGGTCTCTGGTTCTCTTTGCCAGCAAAGATGTTGTTCGCTCTCTTCACCGGACCACCCATGGAAGCCCCTTTCTTAGGGCTCTTCTTCAACGGCGAGGACTGACTACCCGGTGCACCGGTTGCCGTGAACTGCGTTGCGCCGTCTTCGAAGAAGTGGCTCTCCAGCGCATCTTGAGGCAGGTCGTACACCCAGTCGCGATCCTCCATCAGTTGAACAAACTTGCTGAGCATCTCCTGCTCTCCGCTCCCCTTCAGCGTGTCCCGGCTGCCAATTACAAGAAGCTTCGTCTTGGCGCGGGTGAACGCGACATTGATCCGACGCCAGTCTTTGAGAAGATCGCCGATGCTACAGGCATCGTTACTTCGGACTAGGCTCAGCACTATGACCTCTTTGTCCCTGCCCTGAAAGCGGTCGGCCGTGTGTAGCTCGATGCTGTTACCAAACCCACGAAGTCCGTGCTTTAGCATAGAGAGCTGTGATCGGTAATGCGTCATGACGCCGATTTCATTAGCTGGCACACCAACGGCGAGGAGGGAATCGACGAGCTGGACTACGATGCGAGCTTCGGTCGGATTGACGATGCGGTTTCCCTTGGCCTCCTCCCGGGACGAGGGTAGATAGTCCGTGTTGACAAAACGAACACGCGCATCGGGATCAAGTAGATGGCGCAGCCAACAATGATCGCTGCCCCAATTCACGCAAAATGACCTCGGGGTACCAGGCCGCATGATTGTGCTGGCATCATAATGTTTGTGTCGTAAGTGACTCATTCGAGGGATAGCTAGTTTCTGATGACGTAGAGCCTCGGTGCCACACTTCAAGCGGCCTTCGTAGATGAGAGTGTTACTGAGCGTCATCACGTCTTCACACATGCGATATTGGTGCTCCAGGTTGACGACCGAGTCGGGATGCTCATCCGAGAGCAATTTAAAGAGACTAATATCCAGCCCTCCCACTCGAGCTTCCTCGTTCTGAACGAGTGGGGGGAGCTGATTATGGTCTCCAACTAAAACGAATGTTCGAGCCAGCCGTATCGGCCCTAAGCAAATCGGGAGTGTGATCTGTGACGCCTCGTCCACGATACAATAGTCGAAGGTGCGTTCGTTAAAAACGGAATGGCTCACGCCTAAACAAGTGGTTGCCACGACTGGAGTGTCGTGCCAGGCATGCCGAATCTCTTCGAAACTACTGGCGGGCTGATTCGCTAGAATGGCGAACTCTTGGACCTCGGGATGAACCTTCGCCGGTGCTCCAAGCCGGAGGATGGGAAACTGATCCGTCTTCAATTTCAATAATATGTTGTCCACGGCAGAGTGAGTGTACGATGTCAGAAGCACACTCTTTCCTTGGCTCACAAGCGTACGGATAATGTGAGCAATCGTCGTTGTCTTCCCCGTCCCCGGCATACCCAGGACCAGAGCATAGTCCTGAGCGCTCATGACTTTCTGGATGGCCCGTCTCTGGTCCACATTCAGATTTGCCTGTTCAGGGATTGAATATTGTGTTGCATTTGCTCGAAATCGAGGCGGAGCAAGGTCAACCACTAATCGCCTGATCTCTTTTGCGCCAAACACGCCGTCGGCCATAACTTGCACCAAGTTGTTTCGTACAGTCGCCATGCCATTGCTGAACTCATCCTTGTCTAAGCGGTATCGTACAGGCGGCTGTTTGATTCTCCCTTGTGACTGAGCGGGCGTTGCGCCTTCGGGGACAACTTCCATGATGCTGGTAAACACTTGGTTGGTATTCTCGTCGAAGCCGGGACGTCGAATGCGCGCATTGTGAAGTCGACGATCGACGGCAACGGATATCCTTTGTTTCCGGACGGAGGTGACGAAGCCGAGAGCAAGGGCGAAATGACCTGTTTCATCTGAGACTACAATAGGCTCCCCAACAGATAGCTGAGAGTCAAGAAAGGAGAAGGTAGGGCCTGCGTTCTCTTTGACGAAGTTGTAACGGTATCGATTGATTTTTGAGCTGTTACTTTCTTCCAATGCAGAGCCTTCCTCAATGATGACGTTAGCAAAACAACGCCCAACCTTCTCACGATCTGTGCTGACCATCGTCCAGAGCTCTCGTCTTAGTCTTTGGCTCTCTCTCTCTTCCTTTGTGAGGAGGTCTTCCCACTTCAAAAAGAATTCTTGGTGGGTCGGAGTGAGATGTCGGACCACTTCCTCAAACTTCCCCCCGACACCGCTCGTCTCGGCGTCACCACCATCAGCGAGCTTGTGGTAAATAAAGCAGGATACCTTGGCGTAGCACTTGCCACAAGAATTCGCGCTCTTCTTCATCGGGGGAAGTTGAACGCTCCGTTCCCGCACGTAGCACGCCAACTGGTTCCGCTGCATGATCATATGCCGAAGCTCGTTGCGGATCGTGGGAACACGGTATGTCTGCGAGGTCTCCATATAATACAAGACTCCGTAGATTATCTCGATGTCGTATCGATCCGATAATAGAAGATTATACAGTGCCGTCTGGGCCATATGACTCGGCGTCGCATTCTTACCCGTCTTGACCTCAAAGGGCACAGTGAGGGTTCGTCTTTGAGTACCCTCTTTCATGGTAATCTGGACTGTTGCATCAATGTTACCCTTAAGACCATACATCGGTGACCACACATGCTCTTCGACGTCTAGCAACTTGGTGAGGCTCATATTCGCTTTGTCTCCATTTCGACCCTGAACTATGGCATCGGGCTATTGAATGGTTAGCGGTGGGGGCTGGTGGGATTCATGGCAGGACCACAAGCACTGACCTTGGGGAAAGCAGAGACGAATGTCTTTGCCCAGGCTGTTAATTCTGGCATCTTTGACTGGAGATGGCTGCGAGCATCACTGATAGCAACCCGAATCGTGTACAGATCCTCCACATGCTTATCGGTAATCTTGCAGATCACCGAGTCCAGGAATTTAGAAGTCCAATCGTTCGCCATCAACGCTTCTTGAAAAATCTCGTGAAGTAGCGTACCATACACAAGGGGTGGCGTCTTGTCACTCGTTGCCTTCACACGATCTTGAAGGACGGCTCTCCGCATGCATGTGAAACTGTCCGCAACGACCGTGGCGGATATCAACTGGTCGGGATGCAAGATTAAAATGTTGTGTGAGTTGTCTATGATGCATTGCCCGGAAGATTGGAAATCGCCAATGATATGAACGTAAGACTTGGGGCTTGCTGATGTTTCTACCCAATCCCCCCGAAGGTGCACCGTTTTCACAGCCCTTGTTCGATCCACTTCAACTAAGAGCACCTGGAACCGTCAGAACAGCGAATGGGCAACTTATCGTCGAGTGCTTACCTTCTCTGGCCATTCTTTCCCGTTATGGTCTGTATACTGGCTCTGGAAAACCTGAGTGATTAGGTAGCGCTGTATCGTCTTAGGTTTTTGAGATGGCTATTGGTTCTATTAGCGAGCACACAACGCGGCATGATCATCATGACTTACATACATACGGTACCGATCCACTAGACTGCTTGGAAGATTGTGTAGCGGCTATTTCAGCCGCTTCGAAATCAAAATCACCACCAAAGTCATCCCCGTACGGATCATCTGGCATGTCACCAGCAACAGGCTCTTGAGGAGCTACGCTCGCAGAAACGGGCGCCTGGGATGCAGTGGCAAGCTGGGCCACGTTACAAGCGGAATCAATTTGTGATAGCAGGTCTCCAGCATCCGCGAAAATATCATCATCCATGTCGGCAAATTCATCCAGCCGCGTGCCCTGACCTTGCTCGGTGCTATCTGGCTCCGCAATTTGTTTTGTGGGAGCTGTTTCTTGCGACTGCTGCGCCTGGGATTGTCGCTCCAGTGCGGTGCTGATATTGGCGTCTAGGCTCATTAGTGTATCATCATCGAAATCATCATCCCCGTAGTCAGACGAGTTATCGGCTGTGGGGGCTGCCCTCGATGCACCGACAGCCCCTGAAGTCGACTTTGAAGGAGATGAAGGTCGTTTCGGGGATCCCGAGAGACGATCGGCAGGGGTGTATCGTCTCTTTCGAGGTGACGGGGATTTCAGGACATCGAGCTGCGTTCGGGTAGCCTTGGATCGGTTGAGCTCGCCCGTGACACTTTTCAACAAGGCATTGACCATTGATGACTTGGAATTGTTGCTCGGGCTGCCCTCAGCGGTCACACTCATGATAGGCATCGTGTCGGTCCTTTCCACGCGGCGGCGCTTCGGCCAGCTAGCGCCGCAGCTGATGGTTCTTCTCAAACCACCCTCGCCTCGACCCGCGGACGGCATTTTGGAGGGCTGGGGAGAAGAAGATACTAGGACCTGGGCCAGGGCCGGGTTGGTCTGCCCCAAGGGCGTGGTCGCGGTGGAGCCGCCCAGCGAGAAGCGATCCCAGAGATCGACGGTGGGATCCGCGCGAGGCGACTTGAGAGCGGCAGACAGCCGTCTGACGTGGCCGGCCGAAGCCACTGACGTGGAGGCTGCGGCAGGCGACGATACGGGGGACGAACTGCGGGCCCGCTTCGATCCTCGTTTCCGCGGCATTGGCGACACGGCGTACATGGGCTTCTGTTTCGTGTCCCACCCGACCTTTTCCTGAGGGCTGACATCCTCGTCTTCTCGTCTGACATCTGGGTCACCGATCAGATCTCGCCAGGCCAGGCGGCCCACGGGGGTGCTCAGGTGGCTCGGGGGGTCCGACGGCGCGTTGGACGGCAGGGATGGCAGGGATAGCAGGGTGTCATGCTGGGCGAGGTTGCTGTCGTTGGTGTTGCTATCGACGAGTGCTTGCTTAGTAGGTTCGGGGCCCTCGGGCTCTTGAGAAGGCGGGCGGAAGCTGAATGCATGTAGTTTCTGCTTGGTGGCGTCGGCAACGCGTTCGAGGGGTCTGGAAGGAGGGTTCGATGTCGTGGTAGCGGCAGCGGCGGCGGCAGCGGCCGAGTGTCGACCTATACCGGAATAGCTCCGAGACTTATGCCAGCGTTGGCGAGTCTGCCATGGATAGCGTGTCAGTTATTGTCAGTCATGTCAGTCAGCGGGGCCGAGGGGAAGAGCAAGCACGTGTCTGCTCACCTTGAGGGAGCCATTCTGTTCGGAGAAAGACTTCTGGAGGGGCATGGCGATGACGGTGCGCTTCGTCTTCTACTTCGTTGCCTCGGACGATACGACTCGAGCATGCTTGTTCTACCACGGGACCAGAGACGGCGATGGGAGATGCATTTACAAATGTGTATACGGCGTGGGGTATGGCGACTGGTGGATTGGCTCCGGACTTGTGTTGATGGACTATGAATTTTGTGGCAGAATGAACAATTGTCTCTTGAGAATTACCATAGAGGTACCAACAATACGAGGGCGGGCCGCAGCAGCGCGTGGTCAGACGCGTCGCGACCTCAGAGGCAACTTAATAGGTACATCTTGTCAGGTACCTGTAGAAAGTCAATAAACGCGCCCCAGCCACATCCACAGCGGGGAACTGGAGGAGGTGCTTAAGGTACCTAGGGTAGGGTATAGGTACCTACCTATTCGTATACCACATGTACCTCTTTATGTGGCACTGCCATCTGTCGTCATTGGTGCACCCGTATCAACTCTCAACTCTCAACTCCCATCTTCGCTTACACTCAACTCGTCTACTCGCACTACTCAACATCGGAAGGCAACGACCGACTCAGGCCACCTATACCATACATACGATGAAAAGCAGTTAGAAATTCGAGGGAACAGCCATGGCACCGCCGGCCAGAGATGGGTTTTTTCAGGTCATGAACGGCACCAACACCACCAACTCCTCCTCTTCCGACGACGACGCTGCCTCTTTCACCCACAGCCGCCCATGGCCTGGCATCGATCCTTCGACCCGGCGCCGCTTCGAGAAATCCTTCTTAGAAGATGGGGCGACCATCGACTTTGATGCTCTGCCGAAGTTGTCCGCCTTCGGAGGCTCTTACACCGGCCGCGCAATCTGGGTGCTGCGCGAAGTCGCTCGTCAGGCGTCCCGTGTCCAGCGGCCCCTGACTGGTGCCGAAGCCAGCGCCATCTCTGAGAACTGTGCCCCTGCCTTTCGCTACGCCTCCTGGTCCCTTCCGGCAACCCTTGCCTTGGCCACCGCCATCACCTTTGGCGGTAGACGCACCTTCAAATTTCCCCTCTACCAGCCCAAGATGAAGAGTTTCGATCCCTTCTTCTTCCCTACCAAAAGGTTGCATTTCCTGAAGGGCATTCCAGCCGCTGGCGCGTGGCATAGTCTCCGTTTTACCGCCTATGTAGCCGTATTTTTCATTCCAACTTCCATGTTCTGCCTTTCTATCGCCGAGAGCTCCTTCGAACAGCGTGTGTTACGAGATCCGCGCCTTAGTGGCTTTGTCCAAGAGGCCCGTCAAAAGGCCCTCGTGCATAGGAAAGAGCGCCAGCAAGCGCGCCGGCCTGGTATTTCGGGTACTGCGGACACAGGTGCCGAGGATCCGCAGCAAATGGATGACGGAACATATCAAGACACATCCATGTCTCAAGCGTATGGGCACACCGACTATGCTTCACAACCGAGCCGTCCTTTTGAAAGAACAAGCACAGCCGCTGAGACTTCCAATACTACGCAGCCACACCCTCCCAGGACAAAAGCCAATACCCGGCCAGATTTTGGTTCACGGCGAGATGATGACCCCAATCCCTTCGACGACGACGACGACGATGACGATGACGATGACGACGATGCTTCGCCAGTAGCGCGTTCTGCACGACGATCTGGCGCAGTAAAAGGGCCGTCTAGTTCGTCTGCCTCCTCTTGGGAACGTATCAGACAACAAGCCAGGTCAGGTACCACTGATTGGGAAAAGGGTGACTCATCAGGCCAGGGACAAGGGTGGGCACAGCTAAGACAAGACAAAACGAGGACCCCTAAGGATCACACTCCAAAGACGGATAGTTTTTCTTATTCCGGCCGTGATCAGGAGAGGGAGCTACGAAAGTATGAGAAAGAGCTGGCTCAAAAGGAATTTGATGCCTTGGTCGCTAGTGAACGCCATGGCGGCGGCGGCAGCAGCAGCAAGTAGCGGCCTCAGTTGACGAAGCTGATGGTGAACATAGGGCATGCGTAAGCCTGGGGAGAATTTCTCGTGGTTCACGACCATGTACAGTCAGGGAGTTCCGCGAGTTGCCTCTCTACCTAGCATGCAGGTATTTGTGTGTATAACTAATCGCACTTGGGTATTCAATTATTTTGCGGGATCGTCCAACCATGCGCGTCTTGCTTTAACAATACAACCAGGGAGGAAGAATGGAATAAACAGCGCAGGACCGAGCCAAACTGGGCGTCTCCGAATCACGATTCCTTCGCCCACTGCTTTCCATTCCACAGATTCCCCGTCGTCCACAGCCAGTAGTCCCGACCCTTGATCAGCCACACCAGAAAGCTAGGGAGTCTCGTTCCCATAGCGGCACCCACACCCTTGCTCTTGCCAATGGGCACAAGCTGTGTCTCGCGGGTATCCTCTTGGAAGATCCGGTCCTCGCCCGCCACCTGCGCCGACGCGCCGGTCGCCAACAGCAGATCGCGCTTTATATTTGCGCAGAGTACTGGCACCGCGGCGAGGACGTTATGAACCGAGGGACGGGCAGCCGACGCAGCGTCGCCGACGGCATAGACCCTCTCCCCGGCCCCGGGGACGCGCAAGGTCGAAGCATTCGTGTCCACCCGCCCGTCCGAGCATCGGATGGTTTCTGAGATAAACTTCGTGTTCGGTATGGCGCCCGTGGCAGGAATATACAGGTCGGCCTGCAGGATCTCTCCATTATCGAGAGTCAGCGCCGCCGTCGTAGCGACGTCATCCTCGCCCGCCGTAGCCGGGACGACCGTCGCCACGCGCACGTTGTGCATGATCCGCACCCCGACCTTCGCTAGGTAGGTCTCGCCCGTCTGCGCGATGGCCGGCCGCAGATACGGCAGGATTCGGGGGCCACCGCTGATAAGGGTAATTTCTACCTTGGGGTTTGACAAGATCGAGCTCAGCCAGCCCGCCCGCCCGTTCAGGTGCTCGCCGAGCTCGCCGGCCACTTCGACGCCCGATGCACCACCGCCTACGACGACGATATGTTTGGCGTCAGGCAATGCCTTACGAAACGTGGCCCAGCTAGACCTCAACGCTACCTCATCGTGATTCAATCCAAGAAGCGGCGAGGGGGTTGAAGATCCGGTAGCGATGACCAGCGCGTGGTAATTCATTCTCAACTCGGCGCGCTCGCTATCGTCGTTTGATGTTAAAAGGACCGAGACGGTTCGGTTGTCATGGTCCAGCGCCGTCGCCGTCCCCTGCTCAAAGACGAAGCTTCCTGGGGCGTATTGTGAGAAGCTTTTCGGTATGCTCACGAAGAGCTTATCCTGTTGAAACATGGAGTCCGAGATGAGTGCGCGCGGGGCGGCCGGCCGGCACATTGTGTGCGAAGATGTGCTGATGAGGACCACCTGATACGATCTCGGGTCTGGGAGCTTCGGTACGACATGTTTAAGAAGATAGTGTGCTGTCGATATGCCACCATACGAGCCGCCCAAGATGACAATCTTCTGCCTCGTGTCTTCCGGAACTACCATCTTTGGGAGACCGTGTTTTCAAGGGAACAGGTAGAAGAACAGCAAACCACAAGAGACTCCGTGATACTGCTCGCAACGATAATTCAATTTAAGATAGTCCTCGCATGCAATTATTACTGCCTACTTATATAGTTCTCTATGTTCTCTGCGTTCACGACCGTCGCACGGACTTGTGCGGACGAACTGACCCCTGAAAGCCATACGACGAGCCGTCTACCTATACATACTTTCTGTTCATCGGCCGAAATAACGGACGACTCGTCCGCCCACCGAGAGGCTCGATCATTTCGAACACATGATAGAAGACGCGCTTCGTATTCGCGCTCGTACATAATGTGTTGCGATGATGTACTGCGTCAATTGTTTAAATAAAGACGTCCTTGGAAGAGAAACTACCTAATCGGTGATCAAACAGCGCAGCAGATCGATATGGGGATGCCAAGGAATTCTCACGTACCTTATGCAGTACTTCGTCCGAAGTACTGTCGTCCGCATCTTAGTGATTCCAGCCCTTCATAACTCTCAAATTCCGCTTCACGTTGTCTAGGGTTTTTTTTTTCTTTTCTCTTCTTAGCCGACGATACAACAAGTTCGTAAATCCCTCTTTGAACCATGTAAGCAGTCTCGCCATCTAAGATGAGCTCTTCGGTCACGAAAAGTCTTGACATTGACGCCATGTTTGGACGATCCCGGTCCTCGTCTCACTACCATCAGCTCAGCGATACCGGCGCAGCTCGTGCATAAGTGGTAAGTACGAAGTAGATTCACGCCGCAATAATGAGTAGGGCCCGACTCTCTTGTAATAAGTTCGCAACGGACCGTCTTCTTCTTTTCCGCCGTCGACACCAACCAGATTGTCTGTCTACCTTACCTACCTCTATACGAACACAGTCGCCTCTCCGTTAATAGCATGGTACTGCTGCTGCCGTGAGTTCGTCCAGCCAATTAAGGTTAATGGCAGATAATGTAGGGAGGTCCATGGATGTGGAAACATATCCTAGTGGCGGTCATCCCGGACTTTCGGTTTCCCAGGACGAACACCAACACCAACACCACACAGGAACAGAGGCAACAAGAACGACGGACAAACAGTAGATACGTAGCCCATCCATCTCCTCCGAGGGTGCCCAATGAACGAGTATCTATAACAACGCAGCGATAGAAGTACTTACGTCTCATTTGAGTGTGTTTTGCACCCGCGCCCAGACCGTTTATCCCGCGTATCAGCACGCGGCAGATGATACTCTCTGTCCTCTTGCGGGACGACTTCTTACACACAGAAGTGCTACACCAAAAGTTCCCTGAGCGGGGAAAACCGGCTGCCCCGTGGGGGGTCCTCCTGCATGCGGGTTCGACATGGCTACACCGTAAGTAGCAAAAGGTGGCATGTCCAATGACGATGAACGGATGACATAATGAGGGTGCAGGCGGGGACCCTCAGATCATCGTTTCTCCGTGTGAGTGTGTGTGTGTGTGTGTATCTATCTATTAACGCCGAATTTGTCACATACCACACAGCCTGCATGGCTGTCGTTTCGCGTACTACTCGAGACCTGGCGGTATTCAAGAGGATCCAGGACAAAAGGGCCAGATATGACTTGTACTGCGTCATTCCTGTCCTCTAATTATTATATCATCGCTAATCCACCTCTGATTCAAGATAGATAGGTATGTTTGGCAACCGTTAAGCTAATTACCTACTTAACCGGGTTTCCATTAGACCGCGCAGCGCACTACAGAATAGGTACTAGAGATAGAAAAGCCGCAGACGTTCGCCGGGAAAGCCCTTGCATCGAAGGTATGTTGGCCTTGGTATACCAGATCGCTTATACGCTACGCTACCACGGCTTCCCACAGCGCATGCTCGGCATACCTACTTAGTAAAGGCACGCAAAAAGTCAAGGACGGTAGCATCCGAATCGTCACAAGCTGATTCGACGACCCGTCTTCTCAGCGAATGGGCCTAATCTACCTAACCTAGGTAATGCACCTGGAGCAGGGCCTAGGTACCCGTATGCTAGATACTTAAGTAGGTAGCAGTGTACCTATTGTGTATGTGGTGTCGACCCCTGCATGACTCGGCAGGATGGTTCATTACGTTAAACAATTCCCAGCCTGGGCGCAGAGGCTTTTCTATTTGGTAATGGCAGCGCAACCTTGTCAGCTTTGTCGCGTGAGAGTTGCATAAGATTGGCTCGCGCGACCATAAGCGTCCAGTTACTGACTGATCAGTGATAGGGTCCGGCAAGGGTGCCCCTCGTCTAGTCTCCTAGAGTGCAGTGCGCATACACTCCATCCCATTTCCATACCTTATACACGTAGGCGCGTAAGTATACTTACATTTCCTGCTACGAAGCAGAGCGAGTTGTTACGTAGCCGGTTGTTCCTCTGGATCGTACAGGATAGGTACTTTAACATGTAGGCGGATGGGGATGATGTATCGTATCAGGGCATCGCATCGCATCGCCCCTATCCTATCCTATCATGTTGCTCTCCGGCCGCCCTCGGCCAGATCTGACTCTGGACACGCAGCCACGAGGAAGTATATCCGACGTATCTGCCTTCGAACCTACCTTGGGGAGCCTCCCGAGGGATCCCCTGCCGATACGACCTAACCTACCAAGTAATCCATAATGTAATGCTCGCGGTGCTGCTCGCCCGGAACAAAGGACAATGGGATGAGGCTAGTCGCTCGTAGACGGCAGTAGTCGCGTTAGTTAGTTTAGCATTAGGTATTAGATTTCGCTAGACTGCGCAAGCTGCCTGTTTCTTATTATTCCGAGGTATTACATTACAATTCGCATCTCGTCATTTTGGCTGCGAGATAAGATCGAACCCCCTAAGCTTCCGACGTTATCAATGGCTTTGAAGTGATTCGTGCGCTAGATCCCATGCCGAGTAGTGTATTCGTAAAGTCGTAAAGTAGGTACAGTACGGTAGTCATCAAGTCGCTTGCTGCGTGTCGGGTCGTCGGCCATCGACTTTCTCGTCGATCCTGTTTCTGGCGTCGCCCCCCGTCCGTCTATCCCCGACTCCAATGCGTTAAGTCATATCCCTAGATGCCCTCACCCGCCGTCCTACGACCGGCTAAGACGCAAAACCACGCGCTGTCGAGTGTCGATCTAGCATAGTGGTAAATGACAACCTGCTGCCCGATTCCCCCTCCTCCTCCTCCTCCTCCTCCTCCTCTCGCCGTGTGTAATTAATGTGTGAAGGGGGCCCTTCCCTTTTCTGAAACATATGACCAACCAAAATCTACTGTTATCTGCTGCTATCGTTGTCCTACCCGTCTTCTCGGCCTGCCATTGTCCCGCATGGGAGCAGCGCCCTGAGGTTCCTATCACGGAGACCTGCCTCTCCCAAGAGCTTAGCAGCCACATCCGATCTGACCCCCGTTGCGCTAGACAAGCTCTCTCTACTGTCTGTTGTATAGATCTGCTATCCTAGTCCTCCTGTTGCCTCGATTGCTCTCTTCTTCTCTTTCGTCATACCCGATCCCAACCAAGTGCTCGCTCGCCTCGAGCGCCTCGGCCGGATTCGCAGCCTCAATGACGAAGACAAGCCTAGCTTATCTGGTTTTAGTCTCCATCGTCACCTGAAGCAATCAGCCTTACGATACTCACGATACCTGGGACCGGTACCGTGTACGGTACCTAGACTGCATTGGGATCCCGTGCCGGACTTGGTTAACCTGCAGCCGTGGTGGCTGCGGACGTACCAGAACATCCAGGGTGCCTGCAGAGAACTTCAGTCAGGCGAGGAGCGTGACCATATACAGATACTGAGACTGAGACTGTACCCAACCAGGGTCGTCGAGGACCCCCAAAGAACGTATTGGCATAACGTCACGCGCGCTCCCGTCTTGCATTTAGTGTACAGAAATCATCCTCGTCTGTCTTGTCTTGTTGATCGTGGAGGGCCAAGTCGGGAGGCGCCAACGCCACTTATACACTACTTCCTATCTTCTCTCCTCTCCACTGACCACTCAGCTTGCTCTGTTACCTATCTCGGAGATATCCTATTACCTTACCATCCACCTGCCTACAGTACTCAGATCTCTCCGGAACTGGCCTGATCGAAGCTCCTGTCCACGGACGGTCGGTCCATGGTCTCACGTAGTAGGTAGAGAGGCAGCGGATCAGCAATCGACTACCTACTTCTTCTCGTGGCTAACTGTTCCTTCGGGCTAGCCCACAGCTGCACCGTAAGCAACAAAAAAAGTCGACCCTTCTTTCATACGTCGTTGCTATCCTTATCAGGCTTCAGCAGACGCTCCGACTGGGTAACGCTGGGCGTTGGGGCGGAACCGATCCCACCCACAGACTCCGCCACCGACGATTGGGACAGATATTAGCCCCGGCCTATGATTGTCGAGATCATGTCAAATCCAGGCACCGTCCCCAGGACGGCCCCTATTGCCATTGCCCCCAAGACTAAGACCTCACATCAGAATCCCGGCGGCCTGCCCTTTCGTCATAGTCATAGTCATAGTCATGCAAATCATCATCATCATCATCATACCAGCAGAGACGACACGTACATGAGTAGCATCGCCGGCCACGACTCGGCGGACTCCGACTCGGCCCTGAGCGGGACGGTGACGCCATGCGAGGCCTGCGCCCTCCGCGGAGCCAAGTGCGTCGTGGGTGACGACGAGGAGAGGTGCGTGGCGTGTCAGGCCCAGGGTGTCGAGTGCTCCCTGTGCCAGAGCCCGCCGGCCCGGAAAAGAAAGCTGGCGCGTGACCTCGCCGACGAGAGTAACGGCCACCACAGAGGGTAAGTCATTAAGTGCTTCACCGAGTTTTTCCTATTTTGACCCCCCATGTCTGCTGCCATGCATTTGTTCATTCGTTCACCATCTCGTGCTTGTCCGGTGCCGCCGCCGGCGCGGCCGCTCCCTTGTCTAGACGGCACCGTACTTAAAAAGAAAAAAAGAAAAAAAAATAAGAAAGAAAAAAGGATGGCTTACTAACATGCCATTGGCTGATGTAGCTCACCTGGCCGGTCAGATAACAGACGGCTGCGGCAACACGCGCCCAGTTGGTCGAGCACGGCCGCCAGTAATTCTCTGATTGAAGAAATGGCCAACTTTGGAGGGCCAACCCTCCTCAAGCGCACGCTCGGTCTCCAGGAGGACCGCTATAGCCAGTACATCGGCCCGACGACGGACTTTGAGCCCTCGTTGATCAATCTGTCGCCCTTCGACCCCCAGGACGAGAGTCTCCTCGCCCGGGGGACCCTCCGAAAGGTCAGCGACCATGACACGTTCTTGATGTTGCCGGACGCCACGACGCCCGGGCACGAGCACCAGTTGAACGACGTGGACGAGATCGAGCGCGTCGTCGCCCCTCACGGTCGGAAGCTGATCGACCTCTACTTCGAAGTCGTCCACCCGGGCTTCCCCATCATCCAGAAGAACGTCTTCTTCGAGAAGTACGAGCGGGACTGCCACGAGTTCTCGCCGCCCGTCCTGGCGGCCGTCTACCTCCTCGCCATCAACTGGTGGGATCACTCGGAGGAGCTCTCGAGATGTCCGCGCCCGAACGTCCGCGAGCTGGAGAGGCTGATCAGGTCGTCGCTCGCCGACGCCATGTGGCGACCCAAGCTCTCCACGGTGCAGGCCGGTCTCCTGCTCTCGCAGCGACCCGAGGGTGACCAGTGGGCGCCCACCGCCCAGCTGGTGGCGACGGCCCAGGAGCTCGGCCTTCACCTCGACTGCACGCATTGGAAGATCCCGCCTTGGGAAAAGGGCCTGCGGAAGAGGCTGGCCTGGGCCCTCTACATGCAGGACAAGTGGGGGGCCCTCGTCCACGGGCGGCCGTCGCACATCTTCGGCTCCAACTGGATCGTGCAGCCCCTCGCGCCCAACGACTTCTCCGAGGCCGACTGCGACGAGGACGACCTCGAGGGCAAGCAGGAGATCGAGCGGGGCCGGACGCTCTTCGTGCAGATGGTGTACCTGTCCCAGGTCCTCGCCGAGATCCTCGAGACGTTCTACACGCTGCAGGCCATGCAGAACGTGGCGGCGGCCGGGGCCCAGGGGACGCACCTCGTCCTCTCCCTGGCCAAGCCCATCCAGCTCAAGCTCAAGGAGTGGTACACGGCGCTGCCGGCGGCCATCCGCATGGACTCGACCTTTCTCGGCAGCTCCCCCTCCTCCTCCTCCTCCTCCTCCCCCAACCGCCTGTCCAGCATCGGCTATCTCCACCTCGCCTACTTCGCGACCGAGATCACGCTCCACCGCCGCATCATCCGGGCGCTGGCCTCGGACGCCCAGGCCATCGACCCCTACCTCGAGCACATATGTCGCAGCGCCGCCAAGGCCCGCCTGATCTCGGCCATGGACTTCGTCAACCGCCTCACGCCCCAGCACCTCCGCGCCTTCTGGTACTTCGCCTCCAAGACCAACTTCGCCCTCATCGGCACCTTCGGCTCGCTGCTCTGGGCGACGTCCCCGGGCCGCGAGGAGGCCGACTGGTACCGCCGGCGGCTCGGCGAGTACCGGTGGACGCTGAGCGTGAGCAGCAAGCCCGGCGAGAGCCGCCGGCTCACCGAGTTCGCCATGGGCATGCTCGACATCTCCACCGGCCTGCTCAAGAAGCTGCCCGAGAAGCCCGAGCTCAGCCGCGCCGGCAGCACCATCGACTTCAACAACGCCGGCAGGCGGCACAGCCTGCTGTCCATGGGCGTGAGCAGCTTCGCCGGCGACACCTTCAGCGGCATCAACAGCGCCGACATCAGCGCCGCCCAGAGCCCCGGGAGCCCCGCGGATAGCAGCGAGGACGACGACTACGACTACGATACCTTCTCCCCCATAGCGGGGATCGCGTCGATGCGCGACTGAGAGGATATCTTGTTTCTAGGATGGTGCCCTCTTGTGATGATGATTTTGACGATGACCATGATGATGCTATTGTTGCTGTTGTTTCTGCTGCCGATGTTCTGCGGGTGAGTTGTTGTTTTTTTACGAGCGGAAAGATTAACGGGAAATTGATGAATTGGATGAAAAAAAATATATTGCGACGCGATCACGCCATTACCGCGACATTGTGCAATCGAATTGCATAATACCACACACATAAGCGAAGGACGAGCTCAGGAAATGATGTTCTTCTCTTCGCTTCTTCTTCGTGTTTTTCTAACAGGCTACCACCACTTGCGACACTCCATCCATTACCACTCCCACCCAACTATTGACCTACTACCTACTACCGATTACCGACTACTTCCTCCTCTTTTCACGTCGCCCTACCAACCACCAGCCATCCCTCCCTCTCCCCCTTGTTGATTCTCGGAATAAGGATACCCCTTTTTAGAGTGTGTCTAGCGTTTTGCTAGGTCGTATTTCTTTTATCTATTGTGCCACTCGTGGCGACGAAACAAACACGAATATATGTCGGCGACTGTTGAATACTTATTAGAATATATCAATGGCAGGCCCTTGTGGCTGCGGCCTAGTCACGTTCAAACGATGCCTTCTCCGCGTTTATACATGTCCTGCGTTATAACATAAAAAAAGCTGCCTCATATATCAAAATTCATAAGCCCCGTCTCGCGGCGAGAGCCGTGTGCGGCGCTTCAAGACTTCCCTGCACAGTCTGGCCGAGTATTTTCTCGTCCGCTTCTTGGCGACTGTGACGTGATTTAGGCCTGGATATTCTTGTGATGACCACGTACTAACTACTATAATGAGCAGCAAGGCTGGCGACATTCACATAGAAGAAGTCCGTCACGAGTATGGAGACACGTAGGGAAAAATGATTCATCGACAGAAGACGGAAGAAACCACGGAACTACCTACGCACCAGACGATCAGGATTCAAGTAAGAAGAATCAGAATTGTAAAAGTCCCACCTAGCTTATATAAAGACACAATGTGTAGCGAACAAGGTCAGTAATATACAGGGAAGCCGGCCAGCCGTCCACGTGAAGTTGTAATATAAAAACAAAAGAAAAAAGAAAAAAGTGCGAGAGAAAAAGAAGGGTATCCCGGCGTCAAGCCAGTAGCGTACATTCTTTCCATCCGCACTCCGAAGCCCCGTCAAGCAGAACAGCAATCCCCAGACCAGGACGCCATAGCATAGCGTTCACTCGGCCAGATCCAGCCGGCAATGGAGTGAGGCCAAATCAAAAACAGGGGAAAATATATATAAAAGATAAGCATCAAATCAAATTAAATCAAATCATCCACGACGCACACATTCCCACAAACACCCCCCTCCGGCCCCGGCCGCGCCGTGCTCGTGCTCGTGCTATTGAACGTGAGATCGAGCCAGCGGATCTGCATCTCGGCCTCGGCGCCGACGTCCATCTCGCCGCTCCAGACGCCGCCGTCGCTCCAGGCATTCAGGATGACGCTGAGGGGCGACGCGGGCGTCTGCTTGCTTATGGCCGCGACCCGCTGGCCGTCGACGTACCACTCGCTCGATCCGGGAGTCCAGTCGTAGCGGTGCTCCTGCCACCCGGTCCAGGGCGTGGCCATCTCCACGACGCGCGTGGCCTCGGGGTCCGAGCCCGGCTGGTTCGTGTACTGCACCACGGCGGGCCGCGTGCTCGTGCGGATCTCGATGTCCGCCTCCCTGGGGGGTAAGAGAAAGAAGTTAGTCAGTCAGTCCACGCACGGGTTGGTATTAAAATCGCCGCCGCATGGGTAGCCACTCTTTTTCGCCCAGTCTCATTCATAATTATGCTGAGATGATTTCTAAGGAGGGTGTGGGGGTGAATAATGCGTACTGTACGGTACCGCCCTGTTCCGTGTAAGTGAACAGCGCCGTCACGGCGCCGGGGGCCCCGCGCGTCCGCGCCAGCATCCGCACCGTCAGGAACTGGTAGTCGGCGGTCTTGGACTCGATCTCGGCCGTGGACTGGTAGTCGGGCCGGCGTTGCGTGCGGAGCGTCAAGTGTGTGCTATTGACGCCATCCCCGTCGCCATCGCCATAGCCGTCCGACGACGACGACGACGACGACGACGACGACGACGACGCGATGAAGATGTTATTCGGCGAGTTCACCCGGCTCACGCCCTGGCCCGGCGTCTCCCAGTTCTGGAGGGTCCACGTGTCCGTCCATTCCGGCGTCGAGAAGTACGGGTGCGTGCAGCCCGCCGCCGCGTCGGCCCGCCGTCCGACGATGGGCGCCGGCGTCGCCGGGTCCGCTATGTTGCGGAAGTCGAAGAACTTGCGGTGTACGAAGTAGGCGCTCGAGTTCGCCGTTGCCTTGTAGCAGTCGCAGTCGCCTTTCAGCAGAACTCTTCCCGCTATCGCTACTTTTGCTGCTGTATCTACTGCTTCTACGACCGGCCGACCCTGCGCGATGGCTGCTAGGAACAGCGCTGCGTTCGTGAAAAGAAGAATTCGAAATGAAGTCATCGTTTGGATTTTGAATGGTATATGTATATAGAAGGCGAGAGGCAAAGCAGAGGCAAAGCAGAAGATGTTGATATTGGAGAGTGAGAACAAAGGAGATTATTCGTTCTTTAATATGTTCCCGTATGAACGGCCAGCCGGTGGCACCATTTAGAACGTATATATCCTCGCTTTTTAAAAGGAGCGTAGATGTAAGACGTCAGCGAGGACCTCCCCCGTCCCAAGAATTACTCAGATGTTTGCAGTATAATTTCCTACGTTATTGAGTAATATCCAAGCACCCACGCATTCTTTAAAACGGGCGACAAATCCGTTTAACAGGGTGGTTTGCCCACTGTTGTAAACGGGTTCGTGTTTTATTTGGCACGTTTCACTTTCCCTTCTCCCTAGCCGACGACATCTCTTTAGACCCGGGTAAGTAAGTCACATGCCAACATCTCCATGTAAACACAGAAT
Source organism: Nemania sp. NC0429 (assembly GCA_022578495.1). Lineage (NCBI taxonomy): Eukaryota > Fungi > Ascomycota > Sordariomycetes > Xylariales > Xylariaceae > Nemania > Nemania sp. NC0429. The sequence continues at coordinate 673,733 of MU392157.1, read as the reverse complement.
CCAATAGGTTAGTCAGGCATGCCGATTAGATGTTTCAAGATTCCAGACTCCGTGCCAGGAACACCAACGACTCGGCTATTACACGATCTAAGCCGGGGACGAGGGGATACTCGGACATTGTGCTACGGCACCTCTCCCCCCTGTCGACGTCGAAACATCTTTTATATTGTAGAATCCAAATGTCTTAACTCGCGGAGGGGCCAAACCCTATCTTGATTGATTCCCGCTTCTCCTGACATACTCGGTAAGATTTCGTCCACACCTCAACATCCAATAGAAGAATTCGACGCAGAGTCAGGGTCCTTGAGGAGCCCCATTCATTATTTAAGCTTGCATCAGACACTCGGTAGTACCAAGAATCCGGGACGACCAGTAGGGAAGACGCTCCAGTTAGAAACACCTTGTACCCCTGAACCAGCCAACATTACGCTCTGTGTGACATTATCAGAAATCAGAGCACCTGGACGAATTAAACCCCGGTCAGTCTTCCCACCATGATCCCGGAGTCAGCCATCGACTGCTTATATACATCACAATTGAATGTCGTGAGATACACTACTGGCGAGACTTCTAGTAACAACAACGAAAAAACGCCGGAGAGTGGAACGATGTTTAAATATACATGCATACAGAAGAACTAACCATGTTGGAGTGACTGGCATGTATAACAACAAGCGGATCGCGGATAGCGGATAGCGGGCTATCTATCATGCACAGTTTACCACGTTCCACGTCTGATAATAGTCTTGTTTCGTCTCACTCCTTGCTTCCACAACGTCATCCAGCCCGGGACCCCCTTTCCCCCGCCCTCGGCCGTGACCCGGAACCGGGAGAACATTCAAATGAATAAGACAAGGGACAACGGAGTCTTGATGACTGTCCCACAGTACGATCCTCGCCTTATTGGATAATTAAGTGTGTCTGTAGGCGAGTGGTATGATCTAACCCCGAACCGATGCCTTACTATCCCCTATCAAAAGCAGAATCCAGGCCACTTGTTAACAGCAGGGCACTCTCTAGACTTAGATTATCCGCCTCTGAGACAGTGCCGCCTCAGACCCTCCACATCAAGGTCATTATTCATTTTATACAATTTGCCGTTCGTATATAAATATACATCCGAGCTCGATCAACACTGTCTCGAAACAGCTGCCAAACATATTTTACGCTCTTCTCCAACGCTGCTTATTACTACTACCCGTCCCATCGACTAGAGCGTCACTATATATAACACATTTCTAAGCCACCTCCCAGTAACATGGACAAAGGCTCGACAAAGGTTCGTGGCGTAATAGTATTAAGAATAGGCTAGTCCAAGATCTTCAGATCCAGGTGTCATGTCTTTGAACGCCATCTACTCCTTCCAGCAAACCCCATTTAAGCATCCCACATCCTTGATTCTGGCGGCCGATTAGGCGCCGCATCACTACTACACAGCGCTGAACCGGATATGCCTGACCTGACTGCGTATTCAACACGACTGAAAGCATGTCCAAATGAATATCGTGTGTTCCGGCGATCAATGCTCCATCATTATATGTTTATGCTAAGCGTATGCTAAGACGTAACGTATGCGAAGTAAAAAAGCAGCGCTTGAAATCGGCTATGAGTTCCATGTGTGTGCGGAACAAATTATATGTATCTCACCACGTCACTATAAAGTGAGAGCACCCCACCCCAGTTCGCATACATGTTGATATCAATCAATCCTGGCTTGCACCGAGATCGGTGCTCTTGTCCCAGAGGTTTCGCAGAAGTGCAGTGAGGCCATCATCATTCCCGTCAACGTAGCTCGAACCGCTCACACGGTCGTGGAGCCTCTCCTCGTCGCCGCTATAGCTCGATCTGGGCCCCATGGTCCGTATCGAGGTTGATGTTCGCGGTGTTACTGGCCGAGATCGTACCATATTCGTTAGACTCTGGCTCAGCCCGAGCTTTCTCCCACCATCTATGTCTAAGGAACCAGTACCGTGCGCTGTGCCGTTTGTGCCATTCTTTTTGGGAATGCGCTGGTTCTTGTTGGCACCGGAAAGATGTGATAATCGCGCAATGGACCGCGCAATGGGGTTTTGGTATCGTCTGACAACTAGATATTCCATTCCGGTGCGCTCAAGAAGCCTACCGATACGAGGGTCGCGATGGTCATAGTCGGTGCTACCAACTAATAGGCTCGCACCGACGACACCGACACCCGGTCCCGTCTGGGCTGGTTCCATGGAGGAACTTGCGCGTTGGAGATTGAGCTTTTGTTGTGTGCGTGACTGGCTAGCTGGTGCCGCCCTGTGGACCACACGTCGTGACCGGGGCGCTAGGGCGCTCTCATCTTCTTCGCTGGCCGAATCCCGAGACGTCTGGTTCAGGTTGGTAAGCGACTGCGGTCGCCGGAAGGCCCCCTCATTCCGATGTACTGGCGCATGCGCCGCTATAAAATACGAACCACTCTCTCCATTCCCACCTGAGCTGGGACCAGATCCGTTGACGAAACGGGACACAACATCTTCTTGACCACTCGCACCGAGCGTGCTCGTTTTGGGCGTGCCATAGAGGCTTGGTGGGCCACGGCTCGCCTGGGAAGTGGGTGAGCTGGAAGGCGGGGGCACGGAAACGGTCTCGGTAGACATTTGCGGAGGCGCGCCGTGAGAGGGCGTGCGTTGCAATAGCCGGGATGTGATATAGCTGTTGCGCTGCGCTATCTGCCGCGTGGGAGACCGGTTGCGATGGTCGGAGGAGTGGTCGGGTGAGGTGTCGAGAGGTTGCGGTCGCGAGCCGCCGTCAGTCGGCGAAGGCGGTTTTGCAGGCGACTGCGCACCACTCACGACGGAGCCGCGCCTAGACAAGTAAGGGGAAGCAGAGGCGCTTGCATCAACCCACTCGTCCTCGTTCTCGCCGTCGTCGTCGTCGTCGTTGCCTAGGTCGAAATGCACCTGGTTCTTTGTTCCCTTGAGCTTCTGAACGTCCTTGTGTGACGAGGAGCGCTTGATATTGGCGGCGGACTTGGATCGCTTGCTGATCTCGACGTGGGAGCGGTTGCGCTTAGAGGCGAGGTTCGACTGGGAGGTGTTCTTTTTCAGAGTACTCGGGGTCGCGTTGGAGTGGGGTTGGGCGGTTGTGGGCGAAGTAGGGGCGACGGCGGTGAGCTTCAGGTCGGATGTGGTGCGACGATGGGTAGCAGCGAACGGAGGGGGGCGCTCGGGTTCGGGAGAGGATGCGCGACTTCTCAGCTTTGCGGTGGATTGAGAATGGCTCCTCTGCAGGGCCTTGGAAGAGGGAACGCGGGCATGGACGCGGCCAGCGCCACCTCCTACGACACGTTTCTGGTGTTTGGCGCGGTGTTGTTGTTGCTGCTGCTGCTGCTGGTGTTGCTGCTGCTGGTGTTGCTGCTGCTGCTGAGACACCTGCGAGTCGCTGCCACTGCCAGTGTCGCGGCGGTTGAATGGCGGGCGTCTCGATTGGGCGGCACTGGCCGACGTATCACTGTCCCGGTCCTGATCCATCCCCTTGTCTCCAGTCCTCTCCCCATCCATGACCACTGCTGACTGCTACGTACCTTTGGGGGCACGGTAGTGTAGATCGGTAGGCAGGTCTGGACGGACGAATTGGACGAATGACAATGCAAGACTCCCCTCCCCACTGATTTCCAGCTCCCGTGCCGTCTCACACACACACCCGCACACCCTTTATCCCAACCCTTCCTTCTCTCTATCTCGGTGTCTCTCTTCCTGTCTCTGTCTCGGCCCGCCACTCTCGTCTTTTCTCTCTCAACCACAGTGCTGCAACGTCAGACGGCTGTGGTGTGGGCGTGTGCTTAGTCAATACACCACCAGACAGCGCCCACGAGGCTTTTTGAAACAGGGCGCGAATGAGGCGGTCAGCTGGTGAGCCGGGGACTTATTAGGGCTTTCACCACGCTCTCTCTCTCTCTCTATGACAGGCGTGAGACGACGGAGGGGTATATCTATCGCATTGCTGGTTCTCATGCAAACACAGGTACAGACGTCGCAAGGCGATGGGCGTAGGGAAATTGACGGAAGCGTGGCCGGTTAATCGGAGGCGGTTCGGTCTAGTGCAGGCGGCTTAGGAGGTATACGTAGATAGAGACAGTTCTCTCTATATGTATGTGTGTATATAGGTAATGTCTCGAATCGAGAAAGACACAGGGTAGCTGGCCGGTTGTGGGATAGACAGTTGGCGGACGGATCGAGAGAGAGAAAACGATGAGAAGAAATAGAGACAGAGTTTGTGTATGTGTCTGTGTCTGTGAAAGAGAAGAGAGGAAAGTAGACGAAGAAGAATTGCGAGAACAGAGATTCAGAAGGACGGGGTATTAGAGAGCTGGAGGATTAGGGCAAGGAAGATGCCACGACAGAAGGGAGGAGGGATGTCGAGGTCACGTAGTCGGCATGATCAATGATATGAAGGATATAGATGGATGATAAGTGACCGCAGAGTTGAGGAAGTATGATAATGGAAATGTATGTACAAAGTAGTCGGTGGGAAAGTCTAATCAACAAAGCCCAGGGAGGTACTTACAAAGTAGCCTAGGTTCAATTTGCCTCGCCTAGGTACGCGATACCTACCTCGAAGTACTTCTTCGGACTACCTAAACTTGCCGTACATGTAGTCCGATACTCTGCCGATATACATTTACAGGTATGTTTATCTACATACCTTACCTACTACATGTACCTAGTGTAGGTACTTACTGTACATCGTAGGTAGTAGTTTAGGAGTACTTGCTTCAATTGTACTTTACCCAGTGTACCGAGAATCGGAGAAGGTATCAAAATGGATTCTGGGATGCGTGTAGGCAAGAGGGAATCAATGATGTCTACTTATGTATACCTGTAGGTATTAGGCTGGGCAGGCAGGCAGGCGCTTTGATCATATCTATGGTAATCTACCTATTTGGCATCTGAGACAATCATGTTGCGCCTGCATTCAATTCGAAAAACTGATACCTACGGTAGATAATGGTTGGACCAATCAGTCCGCTCCAATTGTAGACCGCCGGCCCTTTTATCGGTGCTTCCAGGTCCAAGACGGCAACATCGTCGTCATCGTCGGTAAGCCGCCGGTATCCGCTGCTTGCCCTATGATGCCGCCTCGAAGCAATCGTTGTACGTGTACTGTACTGTACCTATAATATCTTGAGAACAGAGTGAGAGACGTCGAGACATAACATCATCATGTGCCACGGCTCCAGGTTAGAACGTAACACATGTGGTATAACCTCCGGGGCACCTTTTCGACAACGCCGACACTCCGCATGCGGCTGTCCTGGTCCCTACTTTGCAATGGTCAACGAAGCCGCATCTATCCAGATATCCTGCGGCATACACGGGTCCTCTGGATTCCTTGCCTCCCAAGTCCCGCGCGAAAACCAGAAGGAACACGGACTACTGCCAAGTCTGCTCTGGCCGCTGTCTAGCTATCATGTCTTTCCGAGGCTTGCGCTGGCGTGGTGATGTCTGATGTCGCCCAGCTAACACCAAGCTTGAGTGCGGAAAATGACGTTCGAGGTAGACAAAGGCTCAAATAAGTCAAGCAAGAGCTCTCACGAATCCACTCAAGGCCAAATTGCCGTTTTCAGATTTCCGATACCTTGCCATGCTGAAATGATCCGTGTCCGTATCGACGGCCGCGAGGATAGCCCCTTGCTTCTGAGCTACACCTGGGACCCGCCGCCGGCTTGACCTTGACCGCCGAGACCATGATCAGCACGAAGTCAACACACTTCTCATCCATCCATCCAACACCCTGCTATCCGCGAGGGTCTCACCATCGAGCGCCACCCTACAACTCAGGGTGTGCGGTCACAGCACAGCATCGTAGCGGGAGCAGTGCGGGAGCTTGGATGGCGAGATGTGCGCGACGTCTTACCGTCTAACAGCGGCATCGATGGGTCACCCCGGAGTTCTCTGGGCAGACCCAAGCGTGGAATAGAGAGGATCGTCGAAGGTTTCGTGTCAGACGTTTCTTCCTTAGGCATTGTTGCGCCGAAGTTAGAATGATGAACCATAGAGCACGGCGCACTTGCTTAGCAGTTGTCACGTTCTGCGCCAGGCACAGGGACTCAGGTTTCCAGTCTGCTCGCTCGTGCCGACACCTGCCGCCTGGCGTCCGGAACGTTGACAGGTCGGACGCCACGAGGAGCCTGGCGCCGCATAGTACGCTCAGTGGCTTGCAGCGGAGCATGAAATCCCGACATAGGCGCGCTCCCTGGCTTTAGGGCGCATGTCTGCGGGTATGAATCGAAGATGGCTTCAGCTTAGATTCGCCGAGATTCGTAGAACAGTAAAAGGCATGGCCCTGAGAAACACGTCGGCACCTATAATTAGGTGGCTTGATCTTCGTCCATCCTTCGCTCAGCTGTTGCCAGCTAATACCAACCTGCGTTAGATCAGATCCGCAAGACTGTGCTGGTAAAACAACTCGTAAAACAGCTGATCAAGCGATGCTTTTTGTGCCTTTTGTCCCAGCTTGCTTAAGAAGACGTAGTGAGTGCATAGGTCAATAGCCAGTCCGGCCTCAACCCCATGCCGTTAGAAAGAGATCCGTAACCCGCCCATCATCCTCTTTATGGGCTGCCACTCGGCTGACCATACAAGAGGTCTTCGTCTCCTAGACTCTGTCCTAGGGTTTTTATCCCTTTTTGAGCTGTGCCGCAGGAATAAAGAAAGCAAGGGGTATAACAGTCTTAATATTCATTTTCAGCTGTCACAAAGACACGGCCGACACGTTCGTACGAAGTAACGAAATCGGTTCTGAAGACAGGAAAGATATGATTGAATCTGTTATTGGCTTGTAGTCATTCGAGCACCTGCATCTGACGGGCTGTCGGACGCTCATTATTTTCGAGGCTGTGATTAGTCGCCGCTCATGTTGTCTCTGAGTAATATCCTTGGAGAAACTGTGTCTCGAGCTTTATCAGCATAGATCGCAATTCTTTTTTGGGTGGGTGTCGCAGAAGCGCTTTGGAATTATTTCCATGCTCCCCGTAAGTCAGGGTCGGTAGCTACGGTGAATGTGGATGGATTGCTTTGGGTTTCGTATTTTCTTCCCTCTTTCCAGAATAGAAGGTCTGGAGGTAGGTAGAACCAGAACGTTCCAATGTCTACCCATTTTCAACTTCGGACTCTCCAATGGCACTCAGACCTAAAAATAGCACGGACGGGCCGGACCAATCCGAGTCAAGACAATCTGTGGTGCCCAACTTACATGTTATGCCGTACCTACCTACCTACTTAGACATTCCTGATCATGACAGGCAAGCTGGCGATAGCATGTAAATACCTGGGCAGGTATTTGTAAATATATAAGTGAATGCCCGCCAGTGTGGCTAACATGACGTTGGACCTTCACATGATATTTCGTACATGTAGGGAGGTTAGCTACCTATTCCATGCGCAAGCCACGTACGATCCAGCCCGCAGGGTCGGGGTAGGATTGGTAGATTGTCTGGCGGGTTTCACGTCTTCTTCGATTCGCCCAGTGCAAATGCGAAACATTGGTCAGGCTCACGAAACGCTCAGTCAAACAGCTGTGACACAAGTGAGTGGTCAAGGCTTGCACGCATGATCTGCGCCTTGGCGGGTCGGGCTTCCATGTCCTGTCTCAGCAGTAGATTTCGAATGACCTACGAAATAATACCTACACTGCACCCACGAAGTATGTTGGTACTGTAGCCATGTCAGGCCACCAATCCATGCACCGATAGACAGCACCAACCAATGTCTGTTGGTATCAGAATGAGTAAGAAAATACACGTGCGATGTGATGTGCCTAGGTACCATCAGGCAGTTTATGAATGTTGTCAAACTTCCTGCCTACCACCTCATGCTTGTTAATTGGTGTAGGTAGTGTACCTAGGTATGCTTGCTTACCATGCTCATGCGTGACACTGCGTTGGAATCACTGCGTTGAAGAGTTTGCCTAAATAGGTAACTTTCCTGTCCAATGAGTGGCTGCCAAGATACGAGAATCCAAGGGTCTGCTCAGCGTCTCTCCGCCTACACTAGGACCGTTTGATGATAGCCTCTGAAAAAATCGGCCTACCTCGAGTCGCCTGGCGCTGGCTGGATCGGGAGACGGCTTGTTTTCTTGGCGGACCAGCTACCATTTCAGCTATTAGGCAGCGTCGTCACTTGACGGAGAATACGAATACCTAGTCGTGTGAGAGTCTACCTAAGTCTACCTTAGATGCCAGCGGCAAACACAACTAAAATCAGCTCGTAGTAAGAGGTTCCGTCTGTCCAAGTGCAGTTCAGAATACTGCAGCATATAAGTACTTAGATAATAAGTATAAGCCCGCGAGGCAGTGTAGATGTGTCTACTATGCAACGTAACTTCGAAGCGTTTAACGCTTGTTGGTAACTTCGTACATACTTGTACATATCAAATGATCTGGTCATGGTCGCATCCAATTGCTCTTCGTCGAGGGTCCCTGGCCGGGACGAGTGGTACCTGTAGTGGACGCTAACCACGTTTGTACATAGTGAGATGGTGTGCAGGGGTCATCACGAAGTATTATGGAGTTCTCAAGGTGCGTGATGGAGCAGAAAAGGGGGGCGCAGTGACAGGCGCTGAGGACCCAAGAACATTTGATTGGTCCGAGATGGCCTAGTTTGGCTTGGTTTGATCAACAGCGCCGCAAAACTCCCTCTCCTGTCCATCATTTCCACAGGGCCGAGGCGACTAGCCCTGGTTGGCTAAACCAACAGCGGCTTGGGGGCAGAGAGCGAAGATTGGCGAACTTCTCAAATCAGGGGTAACAAGTCCCCGAATAATACCTAGGTACGGTACGGTAGTCTATGTACCGACACTACCACTACCTACCTACCACCTCGTACTTCGGACGGACCTAGGACTCTTGCGCGGGTCAACCCAACAACGCCATCCGGCGAGTCTCGTCTGACTGAAGAAGAGTGGCACTCGGAGAACACGAGAGTGGCCACGACACCAGACAGCACAGGCACGTAGTCTGTCAGCCAGTTCATGCACAAGTAAAAGTGCGAAGAGCGGGAAACATGGACGAGACGGGCAGGCCGGCGGAGAGAGAGGAAGTCATTCGCGATGGATGTGAGTGAGCAGCATCAGACCTCACGCAACACGAGATATCTAACCCACAAAACTACTAAGTATAGCACGAAGTAGGTAATGAATGTATACATACATCTGAACCAGGTAAGTAAGTACAGGACATGAGATGAACCTACCTACTTACACGCTTATGGCGGCGCAAGACGGCACTGAGAGGCGGCGTTGTGTGGTGAGCCAGGGCGCGCACCACCGCCTAAATTAATAGATTGATGGATACATGTGGACTAGTGTCTTACGAAGTATTGTTCGGTTCCATCTGATGGGTCCTTTGAACGTTTGATGGCAGCCCATCCGCGCAGTAGTAATAAAAGTCAGTGGCCCTACCCTCTTATTTCCTTGTGCCTCTCCTCCTTCCTCCTTTCCCCCTTCGTACCTATTCTATTCTCTCGAACATTCTCACACTCGCTTCACTCTGCACTCTGCTACATCACTCGCTTAAGTAGTAGAAACTAGACACGAAACGAAACACTGCCACCCTCATCTCGTGCTGTCCCTCGCTTATATTCAGCAACAGCCGCCGCATTCCATCCCATCTAGCCCACTACATTGCCTTGTAATACCTCGTCCATTTACTTCTATATACGCCTCGCTCTGTACACCCAAGCGCGACAACATTCCAAGCCACGAAAACATATAGCCATGTTCTCCAAGCTCTTTTCTGCCGCTGCCGTGGCTCTCGCCGCCACCCAGCTAGTCTCGGCTCAAACCTTCACGGCATGTGACCCCAGAGAGAAATGTGAGTGAAACGCAAAACCGAAGATAAATAAATAAATAAATAAACACGATCGCAAACAAAGATCGATGGACTGGAACTAACAGCCATACAGCATGCCCTGCCGACCCGGCCTTCGGCAAGGAGAACACCATCGTCGTCGATTTCACCCAGGGCGCGAGCAAGTACTTCACGGTAGCCGATGGCACCACGCTCACCTACAGCAGCAAGGGCGCTGCCTTCAGCATGAAGAAGGAGACCGAGGCTCCCACCATCACGAGCACCAAGTACCTCTTCTTCGGCAAGGTCGACGTGGAGCTCACTGCCGCTCCCGGCCAGGGTATTGTGACCAGTGTCGTCCTCCAGTCCGATGACCGCGACGAGATCGATTGGGAGTGGATCGGCAGCGACACCACCCGGGTCCAGACCAACTACTTCGGCAAGGGTGACGACTCCACCTTCGACCGTGGTGGCTTCTCGCCCGTTGCCAACCCGCAGACCACCACTCACGTATACACCTTCGAGTGGACGAAGGACTACGTCCACTGGATCATCGATGGCAACCTGGTTCGTGAGCTCAAGTACTCTGATGCCAAGGGCGGAACTCGTTTCCCCCAGACTCCCTGCCAGCTCAAGCTCGGTACCTGGGTCGCCGGTAACTCCAAGGCCCCCGAGGGTACCGTCGAGTGGGCTGGTGGCTTGGCCGACTTCTCCAAGGGCCCCTCCATCGGCTACTACAAGAAGGTGACCATCCAGGACTACGCCAACGGTGCTTCCAATGCCAAGCAGTACGTCTGGGCTTCCGGTTCGGACGGTTCTTACCAGAGCATCAAGGTCGAGACGACGGACGGCAAGGGTGGCAGCGATGACACCACGACCAGCAGCTCTGCTAAGCCCACTACCACCAAGAGCTCCACCACCACCTCCAAGAGCGAGACTACCACCAGTGCTACCAAGACTCACGCGACCACTCTCTCGACTGTTTCCAGCTCCTCCTCCGCCGAGAGCACCAGCGACAACTCTAGCGCCACTCCCGCCCAGAGGGCCGGTGCCTCGACGACGGATTCCTCTTCCTCGTCCGCTACTCCCACTCCCACGACGAACGCCGCTTTCAAGCCTGGTTTCGGTGGTGCGCTGGTTGGTGCTGGTTTCCTAGCCGCCTTGGCCCTGTAGATAATCCTCTTTTCCGTCCCATACCGTGCCACGATCTACCTAGGTTACGCATTATCGAACTGAGCTTTTTTCCATTCTTGGTGATCCTTCCTGTACCGACCCCATTGGTAGCGTTTCTGATTGATACGAATAAAAGAGACGTGAGAACGTTTGGGTTGGCATCTCATCTTATCAGCCTATAATACTCATAATAACGATTCACTCGGCGGCGACGGGAGGCTTGATGCCACATGATAGAAGACGTCGATGTGTTCAGAGAAACAAGGAAATAGTTCTCGGTCGGTGCTGACGACTGTACGTACGTAAAAGCTGCGTTGGGTATTATCAGGGGTTCCATTTGACAGTTATTTTGGTTTAAGCATCGGCAATCATTTTAGAAGGATAGGCTAGGGCTTTGTTGCTTTTGTATATGGCTTTGCAATTAGCGAAAGATATCACAAGTATATAACTACTACTTAATGTATAGGTTTCGACACCAACATATTTCCTGATCCCACGGTCCCTCTCGTCGGCAAACCAACTTGCAAATGTAGCCCCCGATATCTACCATGTACCAAAGAAGAAAAAAGAGAAGAAAAAAAGGCATATATTCTATCAACGCTGCTAGTTACCAGGTATTATTATTATTATTATTATTTCCCTCCTCAGCTAGCCTTAGCAACTAACCCAGTTAAGGACGAGGTAAATTAAATGGTCTCCTAGGCCACGTCATCAAAACCAAGTATTTTCAGCTCATGTGCGAAGCGTTTTTGGTTCGCAATTCACCAACAACCCGCTCCCATACCTATGCCAATCGAAAACATACAATATCCGGCGAGTCAGTGCAGCGAAGGCGTGGATTCTTTGATACCAGTGTAAGTCGATAGCGTTCCTTGCGTGTGTGCCAAAGGTGGCGCGACTGACCAAGACAAGACAGGTCACAAAGAAAAGAAGCCAAGTCACGAGCTTGCGCCGAGGGAAGACGCCACTTGTTGCTCAGCTTTCTCTCTGCTTACCCACCTCGGCCTTCTTTCTGCTAGTTGGGCACGGGGTTATCTGGCGCTTTGTGCGTCTATTTATACGACAGAGATTCGAATTACGTACCTGAATGGACTTTGTCATAATAATAAGTTGAAAGAACACGGCCGAGCTATCTTGTGTTTCTTAAGACGCGAGATGCCATAATCAGTAGCCTTATTATGATTAACGTCCAGGCGCACCGCCCAGGGCAGGACGACTTTTTACAGGTATTTTTCTCTCTCGGCGGGCCCAAATATACTTCGCGACGGCAAGGTGTCTAAGTATCACTTGATGTCTCGGTGTTTTGTTCCATAGATCACCACAAAACCACAAGGCACATGGCACCTCATTTTGAATACCTCCCTACTATGTGTAAACTGCGGCGGGGGGGGGGGGGGGGGGGGGGGGGGGGGGGCCGGGGGGGGGGGGGGGGGGGGGGGGGGGGCGGGGGCGCGGCGGGGGGA
>MU392157.1:452660-661276 GCA_022578495.1 Nemania sp. NC0429 | reverse complement strand
TTTTTTTCCATATATAACCCAAAAACCAAAAGGCACATGGCACCAAATTTTTAATACCTCCCTAACATGTGTAAAATGCCCCCCCCCCCCCCCCCCCCCCCTTTCCCGTAAGGCCACTGCTTATGTGCAGCACGTACTAGTCCCAAAATCGAGTCGGCGTACGGATATGAAGAGGGCGCGTCAGCATCTCCCATCCATAACTGAGTACAAACCAGAAAATAATGGGCCGCCGGCTGTAATAACTAGCAACTCTCCCAGAAAGTTCGCATTTATGGTTACTAAACGAACTGTTATATTTGTTATTTTTATTTATTTAACATGAGCTTTATAATAACTGCTGGTGTTAATTTTTTAAAGGAGGTTCTGATGTCAGTGCCACAAACAAGCCAGACGGCGTTTACCTTGAGACATAACCACCAGCATTGGAACACCCATCAGGTACGCTGGGTGATGGGGTGACGAGGCTCGGGGCAAGCAGATGCAAGCAATAGCCATCACTTAGTTAAGCTAGTTAGCCGTGTTGAATATTTGATCCCTTAAGTTGACCTGGCGGAAAATACCCCCAGGATGACCGTTACCTTGCCTGAGAAGCTATACGTAGCCCGGGTATTAGACGTTTCCTCTCTCCTTCGAGTTCTTCGTTCGCGCAGGTGTTGTGTACCGATTCTTAATGCTTGATTATGTTTCGGCAAGTAGTACGTTGAATGATATCTCACGAAAGCAAGCCGAGCATTGGAAGCTGCGGGCGTTGAGTTCTTGTGACCCCTTTTGCCACACTCTCGTCTCTCAACAGGGCTGAAGGGATACTTAATACTAACTCGACCAGATTCTGGCAGGGCGGGTAACGCATTGCCAGGTTGGGTAAGAAGAGGGGAAACACGGTAATGATAAATAAGATATCAATCTATGCCTTTCTCTCCACTACATTGTACAATGAACTCTTTAACAGAGCTAGCAAGACGAAACTTATATGATAGCGGTAACAATAACAGACAAGTTCCGGTTTTACGCTATTGATAGAAACCGGATAACAACCTACCTGCTATGAGATCCCCTCCGGTGTTAGTCCTGCTGAAAATCCACCACCACCACCACCACCACCACATCGTTCATGACACATAATACTCTATCTATTTTACCTTTCATCTGAGACGTACAGTACGATACTTACTGAATCCAAAATCATGATCTCCTTAAAAGCCACATTGATTCCTAAACCGTCTACTGCTGAGCGCTGGACTGTTCCGATACCTTAAGGGCACATAAGTATGGATATCCTTACCAAATCGCTGCAGCAATCATGACATACGGCGCAAAGAAGTAGGCAGTATGCGATACCGCCGTACCGTACGTATTGTCCGGACATTGCTCGAGAGACATTTCGAACTCGTCGAGTGCCGTTTACTGCGAGCAGAAGGAGGAAATGGGGAGTGAGTGGGAGACGGAAGAAGGCCATACAGGTAGATCCCTTGAATATATATTTAGGCACGTATCCAAACTCCCATTGTCAGGTCGTGGGGGGGGAATGGGTGGGCGGTTGCGACGGCACAAAAACTTTTCTCTGTTTTGGCTTCGTTCTTCTTCGCCCTCTTCCTTTTTCCCTTCTATTTCTACGCACCCATGACCCTGTCCCTATCTCCGTCTCTATACTAACAACCTGGAATGGAGAGAGACCACCGGTCCAAGAAAGAAAACCCCCCCAAAAAAACCGAAACAAAAAAAATTCGCATGCCGTTGTTGCTTCGACTTGATAAATCCCAGCACATATTTTATCTAACCCTTTTTAATAACCCTTTTTAAAATGCCCCCCCTCCTTTATATTCGCTCCGTATATGATCAACCTCCCATTCTCTATTAGTCCACTACATGCCCGTTAGTTCATTTTGTCGGGCAACGGTTTTTCTTGGGTGGAGGATGGTCACATGAGCTCTGGAAATACCGTGGGGAACCGATTTGATCCAAGTTACGCGTGTTCTAGAGATGATGGCGCGAGGAGCAGATGGAGACAGTTCGACTAAGAAGATTGGTTACTCACTGTACATGGGATCGCCGCATACGATGCCTTGATTTGTACTAGATGTATATTCATCGCTATTTACGTGACCCTGTTGGGGCTGCCGCTGGACCGTCATCTGCGAGGCCGCATTGACGGTAGACATCGCATGCAGGACGCCTAGTCTTCCATTCACGCCCGTGTTTCCGTTTACCGTATACCGTGCCTCTGTACTATTGGCACTTTGCTGGTTTCGACCTCTTATCCGTGGTACCTCGAGTTGTCGCTGTATCTGTGCTGGTGCCTCCGTGATGGATACCATGGGCGCGAAACCATCTCCCTCATCCATTTCGGCGTCAGCATCCTCGTCACTGTTTTCCCCATCCGTCGCCAGTGGAGCCGTGTTTGCTGTCGAAGACCCGGTGCGCATATCCGGGTGCAAAGCAAAGGATCTCTGCGGCGGATGTGGTTGCGCCGCCGATACATGCCGAGCGGTCGAAAGGGCGTTGACGAGAGGAGCATTCGTTGGTGTTGCCGCCGGCGCCATCTGATCCAGTGGTTTCTGACCGCCCATTCCAGCGCTCCTAGTCGATACGATGACAGATTTCCAGCGATCGATGGCGCGGGAGACCATCGTATTCAAGTCCACGTGGCGCTCCTCCACCGTAACGCCGATGCCTCGAGCTCCACTCGCGCCCAAGCCAAGCAGGTAGTTCATAAATGTTTCCTCTATCGGCAACGTCGCCGGCGGTACAATTCTAAACTCCCTTGGCTGCTGCAGACGGTTCAGCTGTTCGATCTGCGTTTTGAGATTCGCATTTTCCTGCCTGGTCGCGTATTGCGCCTCTTTCAGCTTCTCGAGCTCCTTCTGCCTCCTGCCGACACTCCTGGCCAGCTCCAACCCCCAAAGCTCGCTTCGACGTTGCGGTTGCAGTTGCTCCCATACATGATAGGTCGATTGCAAGTGTTCGTGGACCTGCTTCTCCAGAAGCGCAGCAGCCCTCTCCGCTTTCTTGACGCTTTCGCGCATGTCACGGGGAAAGTTGATCTCGGAGGGCGGATAGGTCAGCTCTTCGGCCGAAATCGTCGTGGCCGTAGCACAAGCTACACGCCATTTATGAAACTCTTCATGAAAGTACATTTTTAATGCTTCGTACTGCTTCTGGCCCGGCGGCTGGATAGACCAAGAGGTCGAGGTCGGATGCGGCGTGGAAGAAAAGAGGGTCGGCGGCGCCTGAAGGCACTGCAGGGTGAGCGCTGGAAAATCGAGGGCCAGAGGTTCGAAGTCAAAAGGCAGCGAGTTCATGTCGACGTGTTGCCTAGCATGAGATGGATAGTCAGCAGCTGAGCTAATCAAGTGAGAGGTAGTCAACACGGTCGTGCGTACTTGGCAGCCCTCATGGAACTGAGCAATTCCCTCAAGGCAAGCTCCGCGGCGCGGGCCGTGTCCATGGCGTCGGCCAATCGCTGCTTCGCGTCGAACTGCATCTTTTGCGCCGCGCGACTGGGCACTCGTTGCGGGCCCTGGCGTGCCGCCGTTTCCCGGGTTGGGCTTGCTCTCGCACGGAAGGGTTGTTCCCAGGCGCTCCCACGATCAACCGGCGGGGGTATGTCGTTGATGACGCCCGTCGCCTCCCACGACGGCTGGAAGGGGTAGCGGCGGGTCTGACGGTCGACGACGAACTGCCCCTCCTGAGGGATGGCGGGTGGCTTAATTACAGGATCGGCGGCTGGGGCTGGGACCGGGGTCGGGGTCGGGGCCGGGGCCGGGGCCGCGACTGGGCTCTTTCTCGAGGAAGAAGCCGGGGTGTCTGGGTTCGGGGTGTCGCGGCGGGCAACAGAACCCTTTGGATGGCGTCGGGTGATATTTTCTCGCATTCTACGAATGGCGGCGACATCGTGGATGCCATCTGGCGGCTTCGGGTTCTTCTTCTTTACGTAAAGGTCGAGATGCCTCCCGAGAGACGAGGAGGTGAAGGCCTGATGACAGTAAGGGCATTTTCTGTCCTTGGCAGCACTCGGCTTCTGGGTAGTTGGAGACTCGACGGCGGCGGTGGGGGAAGCGGAAGAAGGAGGAGGAGGAGGAGGAGCAGCAGCAGCAGCCGCCGCCGCAGGTAAGACGGAAATCATGTTGGCGCCGGTATTGTCATGGACATTGGCTGGCTCAGCCATGTTGGAAGCGGATTAGCAACTCGCCCTCGGTCGGGGCCGAGGACAAGGTTATTTATCTATTAATATGTATAAAGTGGGTAAACAGAGAGGCAGAGAGACGGTAGGCAAGAAGGCTGGAAAGAAGGCAGAGGGACCTTCGCAGCAGCTAGCCAGGTAGAAATACCGCCGGCTGGGAAAGCTCCCTTCTCAGGCGAGGAAGCGCGGCGTCGATGGACAGGGGACAAGGAACAGAGAGGGAGGAGAAAGGTGAGGTCGGAGTCGGGGTCGGGGTCGAGATCGAGGCCGATGTCGAGGTCAAGGATGCGAGAGGAGCGAGAGCGTAGCGGGGTTTGGGAACAGCAGGGTGAAGTTGAAGGTGAAGGCGAATTTGAATATGGATGTGAATATGAATATGAATGAGTATGTGACTGTGACTGTAAATGTATACGTATATGTGTGCTATGTGAGGGTGAGGGTGAGGATGAGGATGAGGGTAAAGGTAAAGATGAAGGTGAGGATGAATTGAACGCGATGGATGCCAGCAATGCGCCCCCGAGGAGCTCACCCTGTTCGAGAGTCATCCAAGATTCAGCTGGGTGAAAGCTATCGGTGGCTGCAGAGGGTTCAGGCTGATCGTATGATTATTGATGGACGGTGGAGGAGGAGGAGGAGGAAGAGAAGGAGGCCGAGAGGGCAGAGGAGGCGGAGGCAGCGGAGGACACGGAGGAGGTTGGCAGCGCCCAGAAACAGCAGCAGCACAGCACCGCTTCTTAATCATGCGCAATAGGAAGAGGCAGAATCGAGTCTTGGGTCTTTGTTGTTGTTGGTGTTGTTGTTGTCGTCATTCATGGTGTGTTGAGTCCAGACGGTCACTTATTTTTCCCTTTCCTTTTCTTTTCTCCTCCTCTTCTCCTTCTCCAGCTTCTTCCCCTTCCTCGTCCCTTCCTCGGACACTTTGAACAATATCCCCTTCCAGTCTTGCTTTAGCTCTTCTTCTTCTTCTTTTTCTTCTTCGTGTCTCTTCTCTTCCCGTTCGTCTGATTTCTTACCCAGGGTTTAGGTAGGTAGTAGCAATTAGTTGTAACTTGTAAGTGTTCCTCTCTGGTGCTTTCAATCTTCCTAGCTCTTCCTCTGTGAGCTCACCTGTCTCTAAACCAAATATCTACCAGCACAACTTAGTTAGGGGCACAGTACACGTAACCTCGCCATTGGCTCCTCCTACTCCACAACATCTGGTTAGGTACATGTACCTTAGTGTACCTAAGGTAGTAGGTAGGCCATGGTGGAGTTCCCTCGCCTGGTGGCGTGGATCTGGTTGTACTTCTAATCTACTTCCCAGGCACATATTCCGATACCAACGTGCAGGTTCACTACAGGTAGTTATGCGGAATATGGGATTGGTCTTTTTTAAGCAGGTTGACATGTACCCTAGCCTAGTGCAGTTGGGATGCAGCGGGCGATGACCCGGCCGGGAGATCCACTAGACAGCTTGCACTGGGTACAGGTTTCTATAGGTACATGTATGTACCTTAAGGTACCTGTTTAGGTAACCCATCCCCGTCTTACAGCCGCCGACAGCTGGTTACTCTAAGCTTCCTCCATGTCGTGAGGTCAACCTAACTTCCGCTTCGTTACCTACCTGTACATACTAGCCGTCTCTACCCCATAGCAGCTTTTGTAAACTTGAAACCGACAAACGCTCCCATTTCCCTGCGCATCAGATCCCAAGTCAATTGTCTACAGCAGCAACGCACGCGACAACTACCACCACCTTATTCTACACCTACTCATCAATCTACTATTTAACCAACCCCCTAGCCAACCGATACGCGACCACTGGTACCTCCTTCAAATCGCAGTACGAGAGTACCTCAATCACAATGCCGCCTGGTACGCGCCTCTCATCCCATCATTCCATCTCATCCGCCACATCGCAAAAGACGCCTCTGCAGCGTCATTGTCGCCATCTGTCATGGCTTGTCTGATGCGACGGTTGACACTTTACGAAATTTTCTAGCTATAAGCGACGATGAGACATCGGATGTGGGCGAGATCAACATCCCCGTCGCGACGAAACGCGCCGCCGCCGCCGCCACCGTGAAGCCCGATGATGTTGACGACGATGACAATGAGATGCTCGACGTTTTCGGAGACGGAGAGGAGAAAGACGACGAGGAGAAGGACAGCGAGGAGAAGGACGGTGATGAGGATGACTTGGATGAGGATGAGTGCGTCTGCTTGTCCAAACCCCGTCAAGCCCTGTCACTTTGCTGGTTGCTAATTCCCTGTCCTTAGGTTCATTGTCGAG
Source organism: Nemania sp. NC0429 (assembly GCA_022578495.1). Lineage (NCBI taxonomy): Eukaryota > Fungi > Ascomycota > Sordariomycetes > Xylariales > Xylariaceae > Nemania > Nemania sp. NC0429. The sequence goes on along the minus strand of MU392157.1, from coordinate 654,824 downwards.
AAAATCCTGTCCCATATGGTCGAGGCCGACGTAGGTTGTCCAACATCCTTTCCGTCCCTGGCTCGTTCGCCTTGCCTGTTTGCGCTGACCAACGGCAAAGGGCACCCTGAAATACAAGGTAAAGTGGGAGGGCTATGAGAAGAAGTCCGATCAGACCTGGGAAGAAGAAGACAACTTGAAGTGAGTGGATTTCCAGCTCTACCCGCTTCACATACGGCCTTGGGCCTCTGACATGAACTGGGTAGAGAGAATGCGACAGCAGTCCTCGAGGAGTATCTAGAGAGCGTTGGTGGCCGTGAAACTATCATAGCAGAGGCGCAAACCGGACTCAAGACCAAGAAGCGCGGGCGACCCTCGACAGGCACGCCAGTAAACGGCACAAAGCGACGGCGCAATGACGGCCACCCGGCTTCGGCGACCCCACCGGCCAGTGTCCGGGCTTGGAAACCGCCACAAGGGTCATGGGAAGACCATGTGGAGTCCATCGATGCTTGTCATGACGAGAACACGGGCAAGCTCATTGTGTACCTCACTTGGAAGGACGGTCAAAAGACGCAACACGATACGAAGGTCATCTACTCTCGCTGCCCTCAGAAGGTATGTACACGCCCGATCACACAAGAGCATATGGGTGCCTGCGCACTCCCCGTGTCCTATCCTAATCCCCAGACGTCGTATACCCTATCCGCTCTCGCACGATAGCTGATCAGAGTCTATTATGTTACCTGCAGATGCTACAATTTTACGAGAGGCACGTCAAGATCGTCGCCACGGGTAGCGACACTGCTAAGGACGAGTAGTGTCAGCTTGAGTGTGTATGTTGCGAAGTTGGAGTTGGCGACTTGAGATTGCTGATCGTCTGCGTTTACTTCTCATGGGCTCGTTACGGTAGGGGGCAAAAGGAACCTTCTGTCACGTGGCGTTATTATGGGTTATTATCGACTCATCGGCCTTCTATTTTCATGCGACCGCCTACTTTGCGAGCATATTTTCTAATAAATGCAATGCTAGTCAATGAAGACGGGCATCTTGGGCCGTGGATATTTCCAAGACACATCTTTCTTCCTATTAGGGTATCTATTCGATAAGTGTATGTACTTCGGATAACCTCAACATCGGCGGTAGAAGGCTTCGACCTAACACGTCTCATAATTTCTTTTCGCATGTTTCCATATCGGCAGATACCACTAAATTGGTGGCTCAACTGGATGGCTGGTGGCTGGTGCTGATCGCCCAGATGGATGTCGCGGGGTTTTCGCGTATACTTAGATAGATAGAAGTACCTAAGGTACCTTACCAAGTACATATAAGAGTGGAGGTTTCAAGTTCTGGCTAATCCTCATCACGATGCCGAGCTGGCCAGTGATCAGTACACCCTATCCCTGTCATCCCCGCTCACTTGCATGGTTAGTTGGGTTTCCTACTCTAGCGCAAGCCAGCCTTGCACTTTTCCCACCTACCACCAGCCTCGCTATTTACCACGGGCTGGATGGCAGGGCAACCAGCCACTTAAAAGGTGTTGGGTACCGAGTCCTGCAGGTAGCGAGCTGAGTCAACTTCCCATCTTTACCTCACCTTATTTCTGTCCCGACTCTGCTGTTCTTTAAAAACGATTGTGTACGGCGGCTTCTATTGTTATTTACAACATTTGTCCTGTAAAAAGGCGACATAAACATATTATCGAATATAGTCAAAGCTGCTCGAATCACCCCGCATCTCGTATCCAGCATCTCGCACATTGCTTGTCTCACCAGTTGTCTTGCAAAGCGGACATCTTTTGTTGACGATAAAAGTAAGACACATATCATTTTGCCCTCGTTTCCCCCTTGCGTTGATGACATGTCGACTAACCATCTTTCTTCCCCAGCTTAGCACATCGATTCCACCTAGCTCCTGCTCTCTCGGCCGAGCTCACCTCATCCCTTGCCTCACCTCCGTACCCCCAAGATCGCCTCAGTTTTCCCAGTAAACCAGCCCCGTCAGTCACCATGGTCAAAGAAAACGACGTCATCGCCATCATAATCATCCTTCTATTCATCGTCATAGCCGCCATCGCCTTTGGCATCTACCGACTCGTCCATAATGCTCGACACCATGGCAACTTAACAACGACGAGTAGTTCGGGCTCGACAGAAAATGTCTGATCAAGACCTTCTCGTCCGTTGGGAGGGGGTCAGATAATCAGGCGGCATCTGACCTCACTCCCATGACGAGTTCGTACATATTTACCAGACCAGGCGAGACGACGTACACAGTGGCGTGCGGTCGGTCTGTTTAAGTCTGATTCGGTGAAGTCAGGGAGACCACTACGCCCGTCTCCTGATCTTCTGTTATACAAAAACAACGATACTTAGATATGCACATACACGGCCATTTCGGGCAGGGATCCGATGGTCACTATTATTACCCAGGACAAGCAAGCGAGCAAGCGAGTCCGCTCATATATTTCATGAGGTGTCGACGCTACAACGACAACTCCCACCAACACAACCTCCTCCTCCTCCTCCACCACACCACCACTACCACTACCACTACCATTACCACCATGAATACTTACTGATATGATGTTGGGGAATAATCGTTACGGCGCAGGTTTATGTGTTTTGCGAAGAAAACGTATTTTGATGATTCATGTACATGATGCATTGGGACGGGACACACTGGAAAGCCATATATGTATGTAAACAGGGCGGGATCCTCGGGATGAGCGTGGAGTGATGATTACTATACACTCTGGGGGGTCAAGCAAGTATTTAACGGTATTTTTTTTTTTAAGTTTTCATGTAAATAGATTCAACATTTTGTCTAGGTATCTACTTCAAGCGTGTTGCATTTATTTATTTATGCCTTGGTCGATGGTCTCGCGTGGCACTTAGCTTTACGTTAGGATTGAATAAGTACGTAAGGTTTAAGAAAAGAGAGTCAGTGTTTGACAAAACCCCTGGCCCGTTGTAGAATGTTGTCTCGCCAGTTGCCGATGAAGTAAGGGAGATGTTCTACTTGGTTACTCGGTCTCATTGGATATATGTTCATATGATGGACCCAACACTGCATAAGCACTCGCCATTCCCTCATGTGATCAGATTAACATGTTTCTAATATTTAATTATTTACCTTATGAGGCACTTCCGTCTATACCGCAATAGTGTCCGACTTCTAGCTTGTTATCAGAGTATTACCTTATTTAGGTACCGAGCCTACTCAAAGATTCATCACATGTATACTTATCTGCGGGTAGTCCGTATCTTCCTTTTAAACTTACTCACGTATATGAGCTTATAGATAGCTGGCTACTATTATTCGTACCCAATGTCTCTGTATACTAAGCGGGCTCAGAAAGATCTAGCTACCTAAGTAGGATCTAGGTATTGATAATCAGAGATAAAAATAACGTTGCCAGAAGGTAACTACCGTGATTCTCCCGTTACCTCACGGCTGTCTCCTAAATATCACATACTTACTAACGTGCTTTGTGATGAACTATGTGTCCTTATTGACATTACCTATTACCTTACTTGGTTTACACCTCCGTGATTTTCTTGCCCTAGCGGCGAACATGTAGCAGCCACCGATGATTACATGATTTGTTAAACAAACGGCAACTAGGCTCATGGAAGGGCCTAATCGTTGCAATATGCAATACGATTGAACTGAGATCTCGAGTTATATTTACATGGTATCCGCGAACCTTTCCGGCACGGGTAGGTATATATCAATGTACAAATTCTACAAATAGGGGAGTTTAGTGTTTGGGCATCTCAGCTAGCTTCTTCTGGATCAGGCGAAGCGTGGACTGAGGAACCCTTAGCCGTTGACCCAGCACGAGGGTTCCTGTTAATAACGCCAGGGCGCCGGCCTGATGCGCGGCAGCCAATGGGACGGGCACCATGTAAATAAGCGTGCTGATTCCTAGCGCAGCCTGGAGGCAGACCAGATGGACCAGGCCGGTTGCGCCCTTGCGGGCATCCTTGGGCAGCACGGCAGCAACTCGCCCTCTCCTGGCGTAGAAAAACAGAGCAAGGACGGCGGAGAAGGTAGTTGTGGCGAGAATGCGATGATCCAACTGCACCAAGCTCGGATTCTCCAGCATGTTCCTCCACCACAAGTCAGATCCGTCTTCCTTGCGCGAGTAGAACTTGTCCCATAATTCGGAAGCCGGCGGTGTTAGCCCGAGCCCCATCTTAGGGAATTCGTTGTAGATCAAACCGGCGTCGAGACCGGCCACTAGAGCACCGGAAAGCACGGTGGTAAAGACGAGGGCCGTCAGCGCCGTTACGGAGCCTCGGAAGCGGACCATGGCGGGTTGCTTCAGTGTCTCGACAAGTTTCATGGCATCGGCGGGCTTGGCAAGGAGGCGGCGCGTCTTGAGTACGCTCAGACCAGCCAGCAACATCCATGAGTAGCACACGAAGGCGGTAGCGAGGTGGGCGGTGAGTCGGTACTGGCTTACTCTCGGATGCGAACCCGGGGCAAACAGGTCATCCGTGAGTCCAGATTTCACCATCCACCAACCAATGAACCCCTGGAAGCCAATGAGGCCAGAGATGCCAACGAGGGTCCGGGCCATGGGAACGGAGACGCGACGACGAGCGATGAAATAGGCGGCAGGGAGGACGAAAGAGAGGCCGATGAACCTCCCCCAGAGGCGATGCGTCCACTCCATGAAGTAGATCTTCTTAAACTCGGCTAGGTCCATGTGGGAGTTCAGCATCTTGAACTCGGGCGACGCCCGGTACTTTTCAAACTCGGATTCCCAGTGTTCCTGGGTGAGAGGCGGCAGAGAGCCGGTCACGGGCTTCCATTCCGTGATGCTGAGGCTAGTTGGTGGGAGGCGAGGGCCGAGTCAGCAAGGGCTACCGGAACAGACTGCATCGTATCTCCTCCTAGGCTTGCATACCCTGATTCAGTCAGCCGTGTCAGGCCGCCAAACACGACGATGCCAAAGACGCTGGCGGCACTGCCGAGGAGCCAGTATGCGACCGACTTGGAGGTCGTTGCTTCAGGGAACGTGCGCTTCGGCTTCGAGACCTGACCAGCGGCCTGTGCGGCCGTGCTCATAGAAGCACGAGCGCTGATACTGAAGAAGACAGTCGAAGACCCCAGTCTCCTCGTCGTCGCTGTGGAAGTGGTGCTTGTTGCTGTTTTGCTGACATGGCGGCGGGGTTGTCGCAGGGACCCGAGGACTCGCGACGAGGCCAATTGGGGCTGTTGACGGAGGCATTGGCGGCAGACGAACCAGGAACTTGGCCGCCCAAAGGATACCAACTGCCGCCCGGGTATCAGGAGAGACATTTTGGTATGTGGTCGAGTGCAACGGAGCTCGATGAGGAGGGAGTTGAGATAGCTTAGCTAAAGCTGTTCCCCGTTAAGACGTTTTATCACCGAATCGCTCCGGATCGTGCCATCGGTACCTGGTAAGTACCTAAGTACCTGCATCATGCACATTGATGTCCTTGTGTACGGTACCAGTGTACCTATGTGGGAGTACCTCCAAGAAACATTGAAATATTTACATGTACTTCGTACTGAACCTTGAAGCAACTTATAAGTTATAACCAATCGCAGGAGCTTAATTACCCATCGTCCAATGGAATGCTGTAACACAACTATTTTGAGGGCCTCGCAGTCTAGCTGCAAATTGCATGATGACACCAGTTATCCCATTCCCACTCGCTGATTTACAGCTCACAACATTGTCTTGTATGCATTCTTTTTAATCTAATAAGCCTAGAAGCAGGTTTCAATTTCATTCCACCATCACGACGAACAATACGGCCAAGCCAGCCCGTGGTAGTGGCAACACGATTGGGGAGCGCAATGTCGGGACAGAATGCAGTTCGACCTTGTCAGCCCTGAGTTGACAATAGGGATTGATCGTCCAAGTATCGATTGACGGCATGCTAACTAGCCATCTGTTACCATATTGGCCTCACATCACATATGACTAGTAGACTCTCCCGGCACTGGCTGCTCAAGAGATCGAAGGGTTCAAAGTCGCATTTAAGGCAGTTCTTGATTGCAAAAGGTCCATGCCAGCCCGCTCGTGGCAATCAATATCGCCCTCTCTTCCATATGAGCCATCTCGCTCCTCAGCTCTGGAACGAATTCCTCTCATTCACAGCTCTTTTCCAGTTCCGCCTGCTAGCTTTCCTCGGTCTATACAATACCTAACGTACTTCCCGAATTCTTTGACTGTCCGGTGCGTTTCTCCCCCGAGAGTCATAGTGGTCAAATCCTCATTGTTTAGCATCGACACGTGACGAGCAACAAGTTGGGCGGGCGCTTCTACGCCCATGGTAGTACTCTGGGTTCTGAGGCGCGGCCAAATCATATCATGACGCTCGCGACAGGTGAGAAATACTTGTTCTTGGCGCCTGAGCTGGTGGCAATTTTGTTGCGGATCGAGGGATTACTGGAAGGAGAATTACCCGTTCGACTCAAGCCCAGGATGGCCTCACAGTGAGCGTGTAGGCGAGGTGGAACGCAAAATATCTGTCCGCTAATCATGATCATGTTGTGTACAAGAAGATGAATAGTAACTGACGTCTAGAGCCATATCCCGCTGGTTACATGGAGAGTGGCTCTTTTCCACTCGGTTTCGTCGGCAGCGACTTATAAGTCCTATTTATTACCATCTTATTCCACCAGGCGCCTGATGGTCGTAGACTAGGCTCGGGTAGGGCAGCCGTATCATATCGTAAAGGAGGTAGCTCGTAGAACTTTTCCTGTACATCGTCGAAAACACCGTGGTGACAAGTAACAGGAGTAGATGAGACACTTGTCATGACCTATGACTCAGTGGGTTCGATGAATGAGTGAATCTGCTTGAAAATTTTTCAAGTGTTAGTACTCATATTGTGAGCCCGTTACCTCGTAGAGGCCCCCCTCATAAAAGCAATACAACCGTTATTCCAGCATTATTTTAGGTATGCGCCGGCGCCTTTTGATCGGATGCCTCGGGGTAACTTTTCTCTATCTCCCCATTGTCGTGAACAGATGGCTACTGTGACCGACGCGGCAAAGTCGCAACCTCGTTCTCACTCCTGGATCCGCCTTGCGCCCGAGGATGAATCATGTTACGACATACGCTGTTCTTTTGAAATATACACATAGATAGACATAGCGCTAAGACTCGCTTTAATTTGACGCCTGATATTTTGCTTACAGCACACTTCGTACAGTATGTCTATACTTCCTCAGCCAGAGAGGTCACCACATCATCCACCGAGCGGGATTGTCCACTCTAGCTCAGAAAAATTATCTACGTGTATATAGGGCTATGAAATAGTAGGTGGAGTGTCTGGGTAGTGTATAATAATAAGCCTCATCCCGTGTCGTGATCGGCGCAAGGTTCATTTTTTCGTAGTCAGTGGATACACGTCTATCGGCACCGTCAGGGGTTCTCTAGTGTGCCCTACCGCCGATGCTACGCTAGTATACTTAACCCACAGTACGAAGTACCTAGGTACTAGATTGATTAAATATGGTAGGCATTGCTAGTCACGTATTAGGATAGCCGGGACGCTGGTTAATGTTATTACTCGAAGTATATGTCTAATAGGATGGCAGAGATAGAGGCATTGGGTCGAGTCGTCATGTAAGTAGGTACCTGTTCGATGAGACAGAAAAGCAAATTAGTCTGTCTAGTACGAAGTATCTCTAACTTATTCAAGGATCATGGTCATGGTTATTATATCCTCACTTTTGACCTTTGATCCTAGATACTGTAAATCCGGAGGGAAACCAGATGGCTGCGGTTTCCATGTATCATTGAAGTATCCCCCTGTGTAAGTCACTCTCGAACACTGCCTATTCTCGCTACTATTATGCAACTAACTTTTTATTTGTTTTATAATGAACATCCTTACTCGGGCTGATTCTTCGGCAACGTTTCTTCTTCGCAAGGAGAATTGGACCTAGACTCCGTAGTGGCACTCGCCATACAGTCGATTACAGCGTGGCAGTTTCTATAAAGCTCCATCAAGGGTATCAGTTCAAAGGTGAGAGGGATGAGGCGATAAAGCTGCTGATGAACTCCATTATAGCCGTTCAATAGCTCAAATAGCATAGTTGAATCCTATACCTAGTAAGTAGGTGCATGGATCGATCAATCCTTTTTCTCTTCTTGGCTGGACTATCGTCAAGTCTAGTCACGAAGAGCGTGTGAATGACTGAGCAGCTTTGACTATCATTGTATTAATAACAATATTCATAAGTTTACCCAAGCACTATGAAATTATACGCCTCCGATGCCTCTTTGAAGATACCAGAACGCCAATTATGCCGAAGATACAGAACACAGATATGGGTTGGTGCCCATTCGCTCCCTAGAAAATACCCGCAACTCACAATCCGCTTCCCTGAACATAATCAATCAACTAGATCATATACTCTCATAATTTGAGCCTCAGCTGTGTTGACCCCTTTTAACTGAGTTGCTCACTTGACTAATATATCCGACGACGTATGCTTCAGAAAGGTTTACCCTTATAATCCTTGGGCGCCAAGATGACGTTGTACTCGAGTTCCAGTCCGGCCTTGGCATCGCCCTGTAGCGGCTTGAAGTCGACAACCAAGTCGTCCTTGACGGCGAAGACGGTGTCTGTAGCGAGCCATGGATCATCCTTAGGGTATAGCTGCGTGGTACAGCCCTTGTATTCAGGGTGTGTGACCTAGAATGCGGACAAGGTTAGCGAATAGGTTTGAATATGGGGCGAGGAGAACGATTAAACAAAAACGCACCATGATGTGGATGTGAGCTGGGCGCATGGGATGGCGATCCATCATCTGCAGCAACTGATAGGAAGGGCCGTCCGTAGGCAACGAGTATGCCGTAGGGTGGTAGCAGTATAGCCAGTATTTGCCGTTCTCGTCGGCGCGGAATTTACCCCGGAGGTTGTTGGGGCTCTGGTGCTCGGGATCCTGGAAGTCGTACTTGCCGTTGGCCGAGGCCTGCCAGATGTCAAATACGGCGTTGGGTATAGGCTTGCCGGTCACTAGGTCGCTGATGACACCATGCATCAAACACACGCGGCCGTCGGGAGCCTCGTTCTGGATGATGGTGCTTCCGTTCTCGCGGAACGGGGCGTTGGGGGACCAGAACGGCCCTAGAATGGCCGAAGATGTGGGATCGACGCCCGTATCAGAGATGATCTTGTGAGCTATCTCGTCCACGAGGCTAGAAACGAATTAGAATATGGGGTTATATAGAGGCATATAGTATAGGGTACTTACGTCTCGAGGCCAAGGATGTCGGAAATACGGTGAGACTCGTTCCTAGTCTTGTTGGATTCCGCGTAGATACGTCCAACGTCGTTGACAAAATGAACGGCAGACATCCACTCCTCAATAGTCAGCTCGACCTCACGAGAGAAGTCGTGGAGATGCCGTATCAAGGCGCCCAAAACCTGTCGGTTGCGAGGCGTTACGTTGGGGCCCATTGTGTCGAGGACATGCTGGGTAAAAGTAGGGTCGAACCTCGAGGGCTGGGGAGCCTGAGAGGCGTTCGATACACCGGTATTGTCCGGCAGTGTCATGTTGAAATCCGACTGTAGAAATGTGATGTGAGCAGTAGCAGAAGCTTAGCTATACGAGACGGAATGGCTGATATAGCAGTTGATGGTAAACGTATAATGGCGGCGATGATAAACAACAAAGGGGAGATGATATAAAGGACGATGTGACGGGCGGGTAGAGGGCTTCTTTATTTATCCATTGTCTCATCATCCGCTGGTCATTCCTCCGCGAACGAGTTCACTATGACTGGTAGATATATTAGTTGATAATAGCGAACCCCCACCACTAGCCACGCCCTGGTGGTGGTGGATCGGCAGGATCTCGCGGCGTTGCGGCCGTAGCACGCATGACCGTTGGTTCAATGCGGGTTAAATATCGCCCTTAGTTGAAACTGTATTCTATCGATCTGCGCGCAAGTCGTCAATTCCACGACACCGCCCAACCTAAATTGAGCAGCTGTTCGTGTGTAGAAAAAGCAAGTCTCTAAACAGAATCAGCCAATTGGAACAAGATCATACCGAGTCTTAAGGGGCTGCAGTATAAACTTGAGATCTAACTTCAGTTCAAAAAATGAGAGCCCTGGCGGTGACCTAGGAAACTGGCCACAAGACCTGAATGGAACCCCCGTACCTCATACTTCTGTCTGCTCGGCCGGTTAACATGAAAGGGGCTTTATCCGGCAAGGGAATCGGGAGACGGGCAATAGTGAATTTTGAGGTATATGTTTCACCCACTAGCGCTTCTCCCAGATTGGCGCGCCAGAATGCCATCTACCGTTGCTGGTGCCGAACTGACCTTCTTAGAGGCTCATTTCTCCAAAGACAGACCTGGTCTTGCTTATCGACACTAAATCTAGCGCAGCCACTAGCAGAGGCAAGTCAGCTCCCCGCCACCAATCACAGCAACAACATATCCAACAGATCGAGAAAACATTACCCCTCGCTGCCGTTGGAGAAGCCGTCATTCTTATGTATCCCCCCAAATCATAGGAAAGAAAGGAGAGTGAGATTGAGAGAAAGCGAATCTCCGTCCTGGCCAGTCGGCTGGCTGGCTCGTGTCATCTGTTGTGCAATATTCGTCTTCACAGAGCGGTGAAGATCAAGGACGCCTTGTCCCACGAGACCGAGTGCGCAATTGGACTGCATGCTGCGGAGATTTTATACTCGGAAGGGCCCCGCATGACCTCTTCACGCAATCCAAGATGCCGCTTCATCACTTGATGATAGGGACTTGGACGCCGCCGGGCGCTATATTCACCGTGGCCTTCGATGACGAGAAACTGACGCTGGAATTGGTCAAGAGAACGGAGATTCCTCACGACGAGCCCATCTCTTGGATGACCTTCGATGCAAGTCAAGAGTCACCGGATTATCTGTGTCGCTGACAAAATGCCAGCATGCAAAGAAGAACATCTATGGCGCGGCCATGAAGAAATGGTCCAGCTTTTCCGTCAAGAGCGCGACGGAAATTGCACATGAAGTCTCGCACCCCATGAGCCACGACCGTAAGCCAACAGGATGCCGTCTCTCCCCAATGCGCCTCGGTTGCGGCTGTAGTCTAACGTGGAAACCCTGGTCTTAAGCGCAAGCGAGCCTAGCTACAAGTAACACACGCGCCATTTTCCTACTTGCGGCGAAACAGCCCCCTCACGCCGTCTACTGTAACCCCTTCTACTCGCATGCGGGCCACGGGTCCGTCTTTTCGGTGTCGCCGTCTGGCACTCTCGCCGACAACATCCAAAACTTCCCTTACCGGGCGGATACGGGGATCCACGGCATGGTGTTCGATCCGACAGAAACCTACCTCTACTCGGCGGATCTCAAGGCAAACAAACTCTGGGTTCACAAGAAGGCGGCGCCGGGCGAGGTGACACTCATAGGTAGTGTAGACGCGCCAAGTGCGAGAGACCACCCGCGATGGGTGGCGATGCACCCGTCCGGCCAGTACCTGTACGCGCTGATGGAGGCGGGCAACCGGCTCTGCGAATACGTCATCGACCCTACGACGCACATGCCTGTGTACACGCATCACTCCTATCCGCTGATCCCGCCAGGCATTCCCAAGCACGATACCATGTACCGCAGCGACGTGTGCGCACTGAGCCGGTCAGGACGCTACCTGTTCGCGACAAGCCGGGCCAACAGCTACGATCTGCAGGGCTACATCGCGGCGTTCCGGCTGCGCGACTGCGGGTCCATCGAGGAGCAGATCTGCCTCAACCCCACGCCGACGAGCGGCGGACACAGCAACGCCGTGGCGCCGTGTGACTGGAGTGACGAGTGGCTCGCCATCACCGACGATCAGGAAGGGTGGGTCGAGATATATCGATGGGAGAACGAGTTCCTCGGCCGCGTCGCGCGGTGCCGCATCCCGGAGCCCGGGTTTGGGATGAACGCCATTTGGTATGATTAGGAAGACCCGTGGGATGACAGTCCTCGGGTGGCAGTCCTTGGGCAACGGTTCTCAGGCGACAGCCCTCAAATTGGGTGATCTAAACCTGTGACGAATACACTGAACGACTACGTACCTACAGTAGGTACTAGTAGATGACGTGACGAATGTCAGTCTGCACTGCATGTAGCATTGTACTCACCCATTGCATCATACATCATAGATATTAACTACTAGAGGTAGCTTGTTGAAAGGGGAAGTTAGATCGACAAGACTTCCAAGCATAAGGATGATTCCTGTAGCATGAAATTCTTCAAAGTGTTTTGAGCACAAGTACAGGGTGTACCTGACCCCACAACGTCATTTGAGTGTACCTACTTGCCGTAGGCAAGACATGGGTCGTTAATTCCTACCCTGGCGTTCGGTATCCGGCCGCTTTCGTCAAGTACCTGCTTGCTAGGGTCATGCATGTCGGATGTACCTTGGCGGTACCGAATGTACGCTAGGTATTCATTTGGAGCAACTAGAGCACAGGCCCTCCGACTTTAGGTAAGAAAAGTCCACAGACCTAGGAGAATGCTAGTAGTTATCTAAGTACCTTATTCATACGAAGTAGCTGGTAAGGCTGTACAGCTAGATTTACAAAGTGGTCTAGGTTAGGCGATTTACTAAGCGTCCTGTTTTAGCAAATTAAAGAGCGTCTTAGAGCCCCGGGCTTCACCTTAGGTAGTAGTTGCTCTGGATTAACACCATTCAAGTTTATATGCTACGAGTAGGTAGGAAGTACTTACGAAATACCTACCTAGACCCACAACAAATCTGCATAATCCATCATCCCGTCCCTACTTACGGAACGACGGTAGGTAGGTACGTGCTTTAGTGCTCCACCCCGGTCCTCGGCGGTTCTTGAAGACAACTAGTTTAGGTAGGTAGTATAACATCTTACGTGCCTTATTTTATTCTCTCTCTTCGACAACCCACCAACCCCGATCAATCGAAAATTTGAGATCGAATTTATCACATCTCCTGCAGTCACCGCGGGCAAGGTCAGGCAAGCTGCTTGCTACCCGCCCATGCCAATGCATCGTCCCAATAGCCATCTACTGCACGCTCGCACTGCTGTCCTAGTGTCCAGGGCTCTGTTCGCCAGTCTCGCCGCCGCAGCGCCAACTCTTCGACCCCTCCACGCCCCCAACCTCCGTCGCGATCACCATGACAACGTCCCCGAGGCAGAGGGCAGCGCCCTCTGGGTGCTCTACGTCGTCTCGATTGTCCTTGTGCTGCTCGGCGGCGCCTTTGCTGGCCTCACCATCGCCCTGATGGGCCAGGACGAGATTTACCTGCGCGTCATCTCTCTCGACCAAGAAGAACCCCAACACAAGAACGCCAGCCGTGTGCATCACTTGCTCAATCGCGGCAAGCATTGGGTCCTCGTCACCTTGCTCTTGTCCAACGTCATTGTGAACGAATCCCTCCCGGTTGTTCTGGACCGGTGCTTCGGTGGTGGTGTGGCTGCCGTTGTCGGGAGTACCGTTCTGATTGGTATATTTACTTTATTCACCTACCTACCTACCTACATATGTCTTCTTTCTCTTATCCTCTCCTCCTCTTCCCTGATTACCTTTCCTCCGATTATCCCTTTCGCAGCGATCTACCATACTAATCTTTTTTTGCGCCGTCTAGTGATCTTCGGCGAGATTATCCCCCAATCCCTCTGTGTTCGGTACGGCCTCCAGATTGGTGGCTATATGTCCAAGCCCGTCTTGCTCCTTATGTACATTATGGCCCCTGTCGCCTGGCCTACCGCAAAGCTTCTCGATTGGCTCCTCGGACAAGATCACGGGACTATCTACAAGAAGAGTGGCCTCAAAACTCTCGTTACTCTACACAAGACTCTCGGTGAGGTCGACGAGAGATTGAATCAGGATGAGGTCACCATAATAAGCGCCGTCCTAGATCTCAAGCGCAAGGCCGTCGAGGAAGTTATGACGCCCATGGACGATGTCTTCGTCATGTCTGAGGATACCGTTCTGGACGAGAAGACGATCGATCAGATCCTTGACGCTGGCTATTCTCGAATTCCCATACACCAGAGTGGCAACCCCACCAATTTTGTCGGCATGCTACTCGTCAAGATTCTCATTACCTATGACCCCGAGGACTGCAAACGTGTCAAGGAGTTTGCTCTTGCCACCCTACCCGAGACACGCCCCGAGACTAGCTGTCTGGATATTATCAATTTTTTTCAGGAAGGAAAGTCTCATATGGTGCTCATATCTGAGTTCCCCGGCGAGGATCACGGCGCCCTCGGGGTTGTGACTTTGGAAGATGTCATAGAAGAGCTCATTGGAGAGTAGGTCACTATGAAACGCAGCTGTATATCTTAGGTTGCTGCTAATGGGGCGTTTTTTAGAGAGATTATCGACGAGTCTGATGTCTACGTTGACGTCCATAAGGCCATCCGGCGGGCACACCCGGGGCCTCATGTACGCGCGCAATGGAGAGATCTAATGGTCAAGGATTTGGTAATGAAAGATGACATGCTTAGTGACTTGGCCGAGGAAGAAGTAGAGGGGACAGAGTATCCATCCCGTCACTCCAAACGAGCCTCGTCTCTCAGTGGGAGCACAGAGGCCCCGGCCTTATCACAGAGTCCGAAAATAACGACGACCTTGCTCTTGAGGAAAGCGTCCGCCGACCATAATGGTAAAACAGTGCACACCACAGTCCCAGTCAAGACAAACCTAGAGGATATGCGAGATCACTTTAAGAATCTTGGCCCCTCTAATCCAGCGTCGAACCCGAAAAGCACTCGGGTCTCGGCAGTTAAGATCAAACCGGGTACGGCCACAACTCCAGTACTCCAGCCCATGTCTGGGTCTATCGATGCTATAGCAGAAGATCCGGATAGCATTGCGGACGAGCGCACAGGTCTGCTGCGGCCTCAGATAACCGCTAAAGACGGAGTTCAGGCCCTGCATCACAGTTTTTATGGTTCCCCCAACGCTGAGGTAGGACGCTTGCCCAAGCCCAGTATCGCCATTGAAGATGACAGCCGGTCGTTCAGCAGAGAAGATAACATGTCACGCACAAGACAGGCGACATCCGGCAGTGAAGACAATATATCGCCAACGGAAAGCGGGGGGACGGAACCGATTGTGCGTCGAAGAGGGCACGTCCGTAGTGGTAGCATCACGGAAAATATCGTGGAGGCCGGCGGCATACGGAAAGTGGTCCTTGAGGCCAACAGCTCTTCGGGATCGGAAGGCGACGAAACAGACCAAAATCGTGCAACAGGGGCAGTATCCGATGGAGATCAGTCTTCTCCCGGTAGGAAGAAAAACAGACGTAAGACGAGGCGGGGCAAGTCATGATAACTTGTATACCTAACAGAAAAGATTCCATTGCTCAAATTGTAATGCCGGATTAACTATACGAGCGGTGTTTGTGCGACCTGGCTAGGTATAGGATTGGCCGGTGAGATAAACAAGTTTTGTCTGCGTCGACAACGGTCCAATGTGCGATAGACGTGTATAGGCAGTATGTATTACCAACGAGCAAATTATGAAGTTTTACTTATTTCAGTCCAACCTCGTTTCCAGACCGTAATCGTTACTAAATCATGAATCGCGGGATAGATGATACGTTGAGGATGTAAAAGCTAGAACGCGCGTGCCGCCATTCTCAGTAAAATCATATGCGTTTTGCCGGCCCGACAAATCACATTGACACCCGATTACCGCATCAGCTCCAACTCGAGGACGCCTCTACCAGTAGTAATTTCACGTTCTCGAAATTCATGATAGCTTCACCAGTTTTTGATTACACATTATTGTCAAGGAAGCGTACTCCGGGATGAATCCTTGGCGCACCACAGTGAACCATATTCAGATTTCCATCTCGAATATCCCCTGCACTTAGCTCATCGCACGTCTCTGTTGAAAACAGCCGCGGAATTGATTTTTAAAAAATGGTCAAAGACGCAATACCCAAGAACTGGCCATCATCTGTCCCATATCTATCACGACCGTTATTCGCGCCTCATCTCACCAAGATGCAGCGCGAGTCCCTCCGAGTCCACTCGCCAGACCTTACCGCAACTATACCGTCTAATATTCCCAGAGGGCCCTGCTCCCTAGTCAGGATCATCTCCATCAACGACCCCTCTCATCCGGCTTGCAGCCAAGCCGGGCTTTTCGCGGCTCGCCATCTCGAACCTGATAGCCTGGTCCTACCTTACTACGGCTTCGTTCACTCATCACTCCCGCCTCACAGCCTTGATCACGACAAATCAGACTACGACCTCTGGCTGAACAGGGAGTCAGGCGTTGCTGTTGATGCCGAGAAGACCGGGAACGAGGCACGATTTGTCAACGATTTTCGGGGCATCTGCGAACGGCCCAATGCAGAGTTCAGGCAATGTTGGGACATGCGAAGTGGTGAACAATGCAGTGAGTACTACTCGAGACAGACTATTATCATCACGGCTAATACCAGAGGTCACAGTGGCTGTATTTGTCTTGCCTGCGGGTAAGAACGCCGCTACAAGGGCCGGTGCCGGCGGCATTGCCAAAGGAGCCGAGATACTCGTCAGTTATGGCAAAGGGTTCTGGTCGAGGCGAAAAGAGGAGCAGGAAGCCACTGCGAGTCGAGACGCATGAGCGTACGGGAGGTTTGAGCATGGCATTGCACAGTCCACGGTGGCTTTAGTGCCCCCAAGACAATATCTCGCGACGCGTAATATCCAGCCTCGGCCGAGCAGCTACCGAGGAACAAGTATCAGAGGCTGGACAAGCCCCGACCAGCGCCGATATCCCCAATTGCCAATCAGGAGATGGGGAGCGTCCGGACGGGGTGTCGCATTCGGGCATTCAAGAATGTCCGTGGAGACGGCTCGGTAGGAGGTCAATATAATTGCCATGTGCCAATGCAGCATGAACGGAGAAGTATAGTATATATATACCTAATATAGGTATAGATCATGTTGGAGCTATGATGGGTCTTGGACAGCCGTTCGGAGATAATGATGCTATGCATAATCAAATGCTGGGAATAAAGCTTCTTTTTGTGAGATTCCGCCAACGGGATGGGTGCGTGGGGCGTACAAATGTATGCTACCTCTAGACACCTGATTTGTTCATTTTCTTCTAACGGCGGTTATGTGTAGGTATTCGGGTTTGTTGTCTAGATCCATGCTCTCTCAGTAGTTGTCCATTCGCGCTGTCAATTTTAGTGCCTTAGGTACTTCCTGGATGATGCACTTCGTACCCCCAGTCGTATCCATATCTCCGAGTACACTAGGCTGGTACATGTCGGTGGTACCTGACCTACACCACTGACGTAGGTCCTTCTTGATGTGGCAGGCGGCCGATTACTAAGGTAAGGTAGGTACAGGTAAGGTAGTGGGCGAGCTGTAGCTCTCGTTGGATGAATCAACGCGTATCGCACGCACTAGCAACAACAGCTGCAAACTTCTAATACCTTACCTGGCTGCCCCTGCCTGCTCCCTAAAGATACCTCGCGCAAAATTCTTTTTCCTCTCCCTCCCCATCTCGCGCACCTGGCTGGAGGTCATGTTGCAACTCTGAGGGGAAAAGTAATTCGCCGGATCCCAGAGTCACGGCTTCGGCCGTTCGAGTTCTTCCTCTTCCGCCTACGCCTACGCCACCCCCGGGACACCGAATCCACCAATTCCATCCAAACCATAATTTAGCTTCCCTCTCTTTCCTTTGAGAATAGGTAGAGTGGGAAGCCATCGTGAAGAGGTTCGTCGCGCTCAATTGCACAACACCCTGCCCCCTCACTCTTCCATTATCTCACCTTCTCGCTTTCTCATATCTACAACTCTTGCAATTCTTCCAATTCTCACATCTCTCATAATTCTCACATGCTCACATCCTAACATTCCCTCAACCCCCTCACTCTCTCACCTTTTCCTCTCCCATTTTCCTATTCCCCCATTCGCTTATTCTCTTATTCTCTTATTCTCTCGTTCCCTCGTTCGCCAGCTACCTACATACATACCCATTACATATCAACCAACGTGCCCGTCGTTGCCTTGATGCTGGCGCATCACGTCTGCTGGCGTGGTATGCCCTCATCATGCGCCCCTTGCGCCTATACCTCTACCCCCCGCCTCGATCCCGTGTCGTCAACGATGCGGGGCGCGTATTGGGCTCTCGTCGTCTCTTTGCCGCATATTCTGCATGTGCTCCATGCGCTGCATACTCGTGTACTCCATAGTTCTCTAATCGGTATCCAAGTAGGAGTATATCAGACCGCCTCGCTGGCTTCGTGAGCGCATTGACAACTTGAATTGTGATTAAAGGCCCCATGAATCTGTCCATCCCCGTTGTCTCCCCTTGTCGCGTCCCGGCCAGCACGTCAACATTGCGAAGCCTGCCTACGTACATACATACGGACACTCATACCCGCATACACACATATATATCCCTGTACCTGACCGCCGTCTGCTCCTGTTTCTACGTCTTGTTCGGGCTGGCGCTCGCATTGCCCGAACCGTGCTTGGCCCAATTAGCCAGGCATCGATTTCGCCGTCATGCCTGGCGTCGACTCTATGGAACATGACATTAAACCAGATATCTCCGAAGACGGTGTTCTGCGGCAGTATCCCTCACCTGCAGCCGAGGCTGATCAGGTACAAGACAGCACCCCGTTCTACACCAACGACCCTGCCGGTCACAAGGAACACCATATCGAGCAGCCGCAGCGGCCACACGAACATCAGCACGAACTCCATCATGGGCTCCCTCTTGAGCACCACGACGAGCAGGGCCCTGTATCGCCCCAGCTCCAGACTGATACTCCCATCATCACCAGCGCCGAAGAGCTACGAATAGCGGCGCAATTGAGTCAGGAGTTCAGCCGGGAACTTAGCCACGGTATCACGTCTATTCTCGACGAGCCGAATCACCAAGCAAACTCAAACGATGAACCTTGCTCACAGAACGGCGTTGTGCAGCACGAACCCCAGCTTTCACACCTCAAGTCAGCCCGACACAGCCCATTGCAACAAGAACAACACCACGATAACGACCCCGAACACGGGGAACAGCACGACGAGCAGCTGGCGCATGTTCTCAACGACCATGACGATCGGCACTTGCCGCCTGTCGAGCAGCTCGCACCAGCCAATGAAGCCTCTGCTGGTCACACTGAAGAGTCGCTGCAGCAGTCCCATGAGCAATCTTCCCAGTCGCCGTTCCTGTCCAATGAACAGCAATCCCTCCAGCAACAACCGCAATATCTCCCCGACCAGCAGCAGCAGCAGCAGCAACAACAACAACACCAGATCCAACAAATCCACCAGCAAATAATCGCTGATCAGCAGCCAACCCAACCCCTTTCCGCACAGCAACCACAACCCCTACAGCAACAACGTCCTCTGCTCCAACCCCATGGAGCTCTAGATCAGCTAGCTCAGCAGTACGCGATCCACGCTCATCAAAGCACTCAAGACAATATCCCGCCCAGGAAACGATCCAAAGTGTCTCGTGCTTGTGACGAATGCCGTCGCAAGAAAGTCAAGTGCGACGCCGCATCAGAGACCGGTGAAGAACCGTGCTCGAACTGCCGAAGGTCGTCAATCCGTTGCCTCTTTAGCAGAATACCTCAGAAACGTGGACCAAGTAAAGGGTACATCAAAGAGCTAGCCGATCGGATACACCACATCGAGGGTAAGCTGGCTAGCGAGGGAAACCTTGACCCGTTGACAGAACTTCTCGGAAGTAGCAGACGCGAATCCTCGGATATCTTTTCCCCGTCCGGGGATCATGACGACGGCAGTAGGAAAAGACCCTACTCTAGCATATCGGGTGCTGAATTTAGCACGCCTAATCCATCACGGCAGGGGACTTTGAATTCGGAACCACGGCCGATTCAGCCCTACCAGACCCCGGCGAATGGCTCCAAAGGGTCGTCATATTCGGCGAATGGGTTAGCACCCCAACCATTGGCTAGGTCAGATGCGGGTACTCCATCTCGGACAGTTGCTTCGCTGGATGAGATACCCATCGACCTTAACCAGTCTACTGCTGTCAAAGAGCTGATCAATGATGCCTTCGGAGTGTATCTTAGCGTCGTGCACCCGTGTTTCCCATTTCTGGCTGGGACAAAAGAGCGTGTTGAAGCCCAGTTATCGCTCTGTCCATCACTCCTTCAAGATGCGTTTATCGAGGCGTTCTATGGTACAATGCAGTCTTGTGTTTCGGCTCCGGGCCTATATACGACCGGTGATATTGGCTCCACTACGCGAATTGTAGCCGAATGGGAGTCCGACCCGTCTTCTCATCGGAATCGCCTGACCAATCTTGTGCATCTTCAGACTCTGATATTGATGGCCATTGCCACCGATAATTACGGCCCACCGTCCTTGAAAGGCGAACACGGTGGGCCCTCGAAAGCATCCATCCTAGGTCGTGCTGTTGGGTTGGCATACTCTATGCGACTTCATATGGCCAGCCTCAGTGCTGGCCCCCATGTAAATGGAAATAGTGACTCCGACGAGAGCATTGCTATTCGCACGTGGTGGACTCTTGTCATGCTGGATAGATGGAATGCGCTGTCAACTGCAAGTCCGTTGTTCATCCCCAATGATAGTGTAGTGATTCTCCCGGGACTGGTTTCGGTTCTCGGTGAGAATGTGTATCATCTCACACGTGAGTGACATTTCCCATTCAGAAGAAGATTGTCGTGGCTGATTGCATATACTCCTAGGCTTGTCTAATATCTTGGGCCATTTCGCGCCGGTTTCACTCGCTCCTCCTCAAGCTCTCTCGACAGATGCCGGGGCTGTGCCGATATTGAATTCCTTCTTCAACCTGTCAATAGAGCTGTTTCGTGAGGTTCTCCCGGCCAATATAACGCCGTCTACGCACCCTATCCTCAATCTCGTGTACTGGCATAGCCGATTGCTCTCTTACCTATTCCAGACGAATGCGATGTCGAAGGACGTGATATGGGCGTGTAAGGAGTCCGTAGGTCTCCTGCTGAGCAACACGGCGCTTCTTAGCCCTCTGAACCATCATTTTTTCTGCCTCACGACATTATCCCTCCTAGAACTAGCCAGGCTGGATAAAACTCGTGAGGAAGCGATGCCTTTGCTCAAAGATCTCCTAGAGCGCAATCTGGCACCATCGACATGGGATGGCGTAATAAGAGAACGCATTACGGAACGGCTGCGACCCTCCACAGCGCAATCTGCCGCAGACCAGACTTTGCAGCACCTGGCCGAGATGGCCACCGCGTCGGGAGCAGACACCGCCAAGCCTGGAAGTGGCGCTGGACCAACGATGTTGAGGACCAGTACGACATATGCGGACCTTGGTTTCGATCCGAGACCTATTCTTCATACCGGGTACCTGAATGTACTCGCTGGGGTTTCCTTTGCGAGTGACCCGCTGGGATGATCTATCCGAGATAGTTCCGACCTCCTCCTGTGCCAGACAATTAGTTTCTTTGATAGACGACACATGTTGTCATCCGAAGCTACTAGCATGGATGGGATGCCATGCAGGATAACGTTTTTATGAATACTTGTAAAATACTATGTGAAGTAAAGGAGAGACAAGCGGCTGGTACTTGCATGGGTAAATTCTCTTGAAGATTCAAAGAGGATCATGGGTTGGAATACCATCCGTTGGATCTGTCAGGTCTTCTTATACCTATGTCCCGAATGAGGGTCACCGAATCTAGGTCGTCGTACCCGAACCAAGTGTGCAATCTCATCATCGGTCGTAGCGACCGTAAAACCAGGTCTTGCGAATCCTAGCGCCCAAGGAATTCAGCAGCTCTGATGATGGAGCGCCTGAAACTGTAAGATTCAATACAACACACCCACTCTACCGTATCTACCGCTTAAGTGCTGGTTGCCTAGATACTTTTTAAGAATTTGCTCTGCCGCCCGCGTGAGGTTGATGAGAGGCAACATGACAACACCGCCGCTAATCAAAGCCGATCCTAGGTATGATGTAACGCAAAGGGCTGCTGCTCAGAAAATTCGACTCCGGCTCAGCTCCAGAAACAAAAACTCTCAGGCCTCGTCTGTCGTTCCGAAGGTCAATGGACGACGGACGGAAATGTCACGGTGGATCGGAGCATCGGACGTTTCGCGGAGATGATGTCCGAGATAAATGAGCTGGTGGCTTACCGAGCCCAGTGATCAACCTCTCTTGGCGTTGATTCTTCCCTTGGATATCTGCGTATGTTCGTCTACAACTGCATAAGACATGCATATGTGCGAGGCTTCTTCCGCCGCTGCCCGCAGTCGCGGTGCGTAATCAACCAACAGCCAATGAATACATCCCTTCAGGAACCCTCCCTGCATTTACTTCTGCATTTACGCCCAGACTATCCCTGCTACCATCAAACCAATATGTTCTCCCCGAGAGGATGACTTAGACATGACAGAGTGTATGTAGATCGTATGATACCAAGAGCGACCAGGGCATGTATAGTTTATCGTTCTCCAATTCCAGGCTGCTCTCATCTCTCACTTCTAGCAGTCGTTGATGCAGAAAGGATGATACCTGTCCTGGCTAGGAAGCAGCAGTTATTCTGCGTAGCAACAGCCACATAGGCACAGGATATTATGTGTCTGATTTTATTATATTTTGAACTCGTGCTGGTCTCTTCTATGTTATTGAATGAGCGCGCGGTTGTAGAACCTTGCCTCTCAAGTCTTTCAGAGCCCAGATAGTCAGATATTATATTCATCAGTTGACAGTTGCTATTAATACTACTTATATAGTCGAAAATGGCACAAGAGATAAGATGTAACTTACCCAAGTATTTAGTGAATAATTTGAAACTTCTAACTTACCAAGAACTTAAACTACTTTTTCAAGAGACCTCTCTTTCCCTCTTCCTAGAGGCTATGTATAGGTAGAGGCCCTCGAGCTGAGGCTGTTCAGCGAAAGAAAAAGAGAATTCGTGCGCTATGTAAACCTAATCTGTACGAAGTACAATTGGAAGTTGTTTTGCGTAACAATTCAGCTCTTTATTTTTAATAAAAAAAGAAGAAGAAAAAGAAAAGAAAAAAAGAAAAAGAAGAAGAAGAAGAAAAAGAAAAACAGAAAAAGAAAAAAAAAAGAGATAAAGTAAAACCCTTTTAGGAGTGGGGGCGGGTTTTGCCAAGTCGCCCTCCGATGCAGGCTCCTCTGGCGCCCAATCACGATGCCCTAGGTGCCCAAAAAGGGCAAGTCGCGGGCGAACGCGAGGGGTTGGTTGCGGTTAGTTTGGTTTTGGGGGGTTTGTTGGACTTTGTTCTATCTAGAGCTAGGCTAGTGTAGGTCACAAGTCGCGAATTAGGATCGAGTCAGTCAGTGAAACTTGAAAGTGGTGTTTTTCTTTTACTGTTGTACGAAAAGTAGATACTTCTTCTATTGGCTGTAGTCCGTCACGGGGACCTTTTCCTCGCCATCCAATAAGGGAGCGAGTGAAGTGAAGTTGCGAGGCATCGGATTTGGAAGATGACTTGACGGGGGTTGCGAAGCCTTCTCCTCCTCTTGGGTTTTGTGAACACTAAGATGCGGCACGGCGCGAATTCATTTTTAGTCATCTTCCCGTGTTCTTCATCTAAATTATTTAAAATCGATTTACGACGGAACAACCATTAAACATCCACGTATCCAGCCAGCATGAAGGATGGGAAAACCCATCGCCTGGTTAGTCTTCTCATCGTGATACTCCGTACCCAGTAGTCGTAAGCTCTATATATTCTCCCCAGCCTAGTGACCTATTAGGAGAATGGGATTCAATCATGCGATACCTAGTGCTCTTGCCGTCGGAATTCGATATTTTCCACGTTTCCAGTCCAACCACCTGTAGATAGTTAGTTGGTCACAACCGCCTACTCACCCAGCCCACCTTAATCAACCCCCGTCTGTTTCCATCCATTCTAGTGTAGTTATTGTTCTTCTACACGGCGAAATACAAGTATACACTAGAAGACCACACAGCGAAAAATAATAACGTGATTGACTCGACGCAGCGTCGATGCACCATGCATCGCATCGTCTCTGCTGGACGTTGCCGAGGAAATAAAGGACCTGAAAGACCCGTTGTCTTATTTCGGGCCATTTCGGGGGCAACGGGGTAGGCGACCGGCCCGAATAGCCCGCTTGCCTTTCTAAGATGACCTGCTGCTAACCACGATGCTCGTCGCCAGGCTCTATTTGTTACCCACCCCTCTATATGGCCCTTTGGGGGGGTGAGAGAAAGGCGAGCTGAGTAGTCAGGTAGATAGATAGATAGATAGATCGACCTGGCTTCCGCGTAGTCGAGAACTCAGCTGTCCTAAAGTTTTCCACCCTTTTTCACCCAAGCACCCACCCGCCGCCCTCCTTTCCGCCGCGCAATAGATACCTGATAGCTTCCTCTCATCCAGAGCCTTGCGCAGCCAGGGTGTGCTGCTGAAAAGCAAGTCGTGGTTAGCTCGTCATCATGGCGGCTGCCGGGCATTGCGTATTAGACGACTGCGCTACGGGGTCCGCCGAGATCACCAGACCTGTTGGCGCTGGATTGCTACGTCGGCTGATGATGATAGCATGGCGACTGCGCTTACGGCACGGCACGGCACGACAGGGGCATGAAATGGCATAGTATGGCATAGTATGGCGCAAGGCAAAGCAAAAGCTGCGGTGGTGAGGGCGCGGTGGATTGGGAAGTCAGTCAGTGAGTGCAGCTGTGCTATAAACGGGCAAACATAGTCATATTCTCGACGATTGGTTTTTATCATTTCCCATCTAAGGCAGGTAAAAATAAAAATAAAGATAAAAATGAAACCAACACCGAAACCAAATAAACACACATAACTACCTTATATATAAACAAGTAAAGTCCCGGACAACCGAGAGAACTGGAGAGAGCGATGCAATATGGTTCTTGGCGTGAATAAGGTGCTCGGTGTTTCCCAGCATCCGGCCGGCTTTATTTTATTTTATTTTATTTTATTTTATTTTATTCGCGCCCGTTCGCCCTTTTCATATTTTTACTTAAATGACTACTAACGTACCTAAAGTATTACGTACCCAAGCGCGTACGTACGTATATGGTTTATGTAAACTTAGAGGCCAAGAGGCCAAATAGTGTACGCCAGAGGGAGGTGGATAAGGTAACAACCTACCTACCAGGTTAACCTAACATGAATGAGTACGAGGGACAGGCGGGCTCACCCAGCTTCTCCTAGGCTAAGCCAGCTACCTACACTAGCTTCACTGCTCCGGCCCCGTCGTCGATGTCATTCAGCCGTCTTGGCGGCTACGGCGGGAAGGAGAAAAGAAGATGTGCACTATACTCAAGTATACTACCGTAGCTTAAGACAGATGACCAAACGCGCCAGGGCATCGATAGCGTCGGTGCTGGATTAGCTGCTAAGGCGTGTTATGTACTTACCTAACCTAGGTAGTAGAGTACATAAGGTACTTGTTCGGGCGATAGATAGATGCTACTGTACTTACAGTAGGTATTACCGTATGAATAATCAAGACGGGTGCTGATGAAAAGAGTAGGTATTTGGAAGTACAGTAAGAACATTCCCATAGGCTAACCTACATAACTCATGTAGTATTTCGTGCTAAGTACCTAAGGTAGGGTAGTATAATGCCTTTTTAAATACCGGATCGGGCCTGTATGACAAGCCGAAGACAGGCGCGTGGGCTCTGCAAAAAAACAAAACCAAAAAAACGACCCGGCAGCCATCAATCAATCAATCAATCAATTGATCAGCCAGCTGGGCGGCGCATATGTAACAGTAGCAGTGTATATGCTGTGCATTGCATCACTGTCAGGTAGAGCCTAGGTTATCCGGCGCAACAAGAGAGCCGGGGTTTAATAAGTCTGCTCTGACCACTTTATCGAGCGGGTAATCTTTCCGAATAGAAGGGTTCTTTTGTTTAGAAAGAAATCTTCTTAGGTGGTGCTAGCTACCTGATGTAGGCTAGATGGGTAGGTAAGTAGGTAGGTACGTAAGCATTGGAGATGGAAATTGAATATCCTCGGACTCCTCTACCTTAGGTACAGTAGGTATTACCTGTAGATACTTTATTCATCCATCAACGACGTCAGCGGGGGGGACTACTGGACCGGTATAGTCGGCTTTTTTCGCTTTTGACCAAATCGCGATGTTAAGCCGAGGAGATGAAAAAAAAAAAACCCCGGGAGCGACGGTTCGTCTCGTTCTTTTCTCTGGCCCCGAGTCAGGGGTAAGTAAGTAAATACGGAATCGAGAAAGAATCGGTAGATCCTGTGTCGGTGGTGAAGTAGGTAGTTCCAGGTGTGTGTATCCCTTGCCGCGAAAAATAATGAAGGTGCCCGGCGTAATAATACTTGTAGATGGTCCCGAGTTATCAGGATCCCGATCCAATGCCGAAGTGGACTGCGACCTGCTGCATCCAAACACCTGACTGGAAAATCCTGGGCCTTAGCGTGGGTTCGCCCTCTTTCAGGTGTGTGTGATTTGCCGCCCACTGACGTTGATTGGCAGGAAAGCTTCTACGTCTAGCCGTTCTTCCGCGGCAGGCATCGAAATGCAAGCTTGCCTCTGATGCAACGAGTTTCGATGAGGGTGATATAGTTTTTTGAAACAAACAATTAATCATCTGCGCAATGCTTGGCGACTATGAATGAACACCTCATCTGTATTCGGTGTCGGGCTTGATTCCCGCTGTTCTATGTATCAATCAACACCCTCCTCAAGCCCTCTACTTCTAGTCTTGTTATGCTGCAATTCTATCCAAGCAACGCCTACTGCCATGGTGTTGTTGTCGCGTGTCGCATAGACGCTAGATGCCCAAAAGAACTATTGTAAATGCTCAACTATGTGCAGCGGTAAATGATGAAAAAGTAAAAAAGGTTAAAAAAAAAAAGAATAAAAAAAGGAAATGACCGAACGCGTGAACCCAGAATATGACAATAATAGTTCGCTATGCGAAGCGACTATGGCCCAAGGCATGAGGAACCCATAGTGACCGACTAGACCAGCGCCGCCCCTGTGATCGCATGATAAAAAAAAAGTAGTCAAAAAAAGAGCCCGTGCTGCCGACGGGGTAAACCAGAGCCTGTAGCATATATCCGCTTTCTTGACTTTTGTACCGTCCTGCGCCTAAATCCGTGAGAAGTTGATGGTCGTCACAGAGGAAGTGAATAAGGTAAAACATTCGTAATATCGGAATGGGGTATAGCAAGGAGAAGAAGAAGCGCAAGAAACTACGCAAAGTTCCTCGTGAAAATTGTCGCGGTGTATAAGAAAAACCCGGTACGCCTCCAGACCTCGTCTGTCATGATCCGTGAAGCATATGAAGCGTCGCGAGGGAGATGCTTAGCTGCTCTCCCACAGCGCGGTGGCAATTGGGTCAGGAGAATGTGAAATGCCATCGTTGAAGTTGCTCATGCCCCAATAGGTGTCTTCCTCGAGAAAGCCGTCGTCAAGCGACGACGGAACAGACATGAACTTATTGGCAGTCGCAGTCCCTTTGAATTGGTCGAAATCAAGATTGCTAAGATCGTTACTTGTCACCAGACTCTCGGGCATGCTCAGATAGCTCCCTGGCGCACCATTGCGGAAGCCGTCCATTGGCGTGTCATTGAAGGCAGATGCGAAATCCTCGGCCTCGGAAACATCGCCCGAATTGGATGTCAACGTGGGCTCAACGGAACTAGCCAGATCAAACCCCCCGTATGTCTGCATAGGATCAAAACTTGACGAGGCCAGACTCTCACCGCCGTTCACCTCAAGGCCATCGTACTGAGTCCAGTCAACTGAGACGGCGCTCAGCCCAGCGCTAAACATGGGGGCTTCGTGATCGGATAGGCCGCCGCTGCCGAAGAGATCAAACGAGGGCGTATACTCAGGGTACTGGATACTGGATAGGTCCAGAGGCGGTAGCTGCCCGTTTAGCTGCTGAAAAGATGAGCTACCTCCCATTAAAGGGGACGCCTGCTCCGATTTTATCATGCGAGCGTCCAGGTCGGCCGAAGACGCCGTGGCCGTCCGCGAGCGGCCGGCCGTCTTCCCGTAGAGCACAAGATTGTCGACTGACCTTGTGCTAGTACCAGTGCCGGTGCCGTGCATAGTGGCACCCCGGTGGAGGGCATAGGGACCGCAGTTCTGTGAGGGTCTCGCGTGTTTGTGCGTGGGTTTGTGGTGTCCATTCTCGTTGAAGCTGAGGAGAGGTTCGGACTTGGACGTATTGGTGCGGCGGCGACGACTACCACTACTGCTCCCAGCCTTGGGCTTCGCAACGGGCGGCTCAGCCTCGGATTCGGACTCGGGGACGGGATCCAGCGA
Organism: Nemania sp. NC0429; assembly: GCA_022578495.1. Taxonomy (NCBI): domain Eukaryota; kingdom Fungi; phylum Ascomycota; class Sordariomycetes; order Xylariales; family Xylariaceae; genus Nemania; species Nemania sp. NC0429. Next base: position 626,611 of record MU392157.1, on the reverse strand, counting down.
CGGTTCCTTCTTGATGGAGCATGTGCAACGCCCGCCATGGTTGCAACAACAGGTGTCTGGGCCGGTCAGTGGTCAGGGATCAGTCGGGGTAGAGAGGGACGGAGGCAGCTCACCCTTGTGACCCTCTATGGTGGGTTGTAAATGCGCACATTTGTGCGTCTTCTCGCCACAGTCGCATTTCACATGCGAGGACCGCGACTTGCGCATGGCGCGACAGTGGTGACATTGCGACACGGGGCGGCCTTTCTTATTAATGTGCTGAAGCGGCCGGTCTGAGTGAGATGCACCGCGTCGGTGTGCGTTAGCCCATCATAATTCGCATTCCCGATTGCTGCGTTGGTGATTGGTGTGTAGTGTAGGGAATCCAATTGGCAATTGGCAAAGGGAATAAGTGAATTTGTATGGAGGCGTCGGGGTACGAGCGCAGACGGCGAGCTGTTGCCCCGCGCCAATTGGCCGAAAAAATGTGGTTGTATAAGTGAGAGAGGGAGAGAGAAGGCGAGCGAGCGAGCGAGGTAGAGCGCTAACTCTGTCGCATCAAAAAAAAGACGACGAAGGGAAAAGATAGAGGAGAGTGACACTCTAATTCGCAATAGCAGCAGCAAGAGCTTGAGCTTGGGCTGGCTGTTGTGCCGAAAGAAAGAGGCCGGCGAGGGAAGATGGTGGGAGAATTAGGTATTGAGAAACCATGCAATAATCGCTCACCTGCGTGTTGACAGTTGCTGACTCTGTGTCCCCGAACACATGCCTCGCACGCCCATTTCTCCCCATTGATTAACATGTTAACCCTGTTCTGCCTCTGCCGTTACCGCCCTCTCGTAAACCGAAACTAAACTGTTTTCCGGGAAACCCGCTGCTGCAGGAAGCCCAAAGACGGATGTCACGTCAAAGCCGCCCTGGGCGGTTACCGAGACCAGTGCAAAGAATAACAATGAAGTATCTGGCCAGGCAGGGCAGGGTCTGGCGTGCTCCGGCGTGGTCCGGTGTGGTCCAATAGCGTATGGTTTGATATGGTACGAGATGCGGAACAAGGACAACAACGAGGGCGACGATGAGGAGTGGGAGGGACAGGGCGAGGTTGATAATTGTGAGTGCGGCGGAGGGTATCGGTGTAGTGTGTTAGCTAACCTAGTGCAATAGCTAAGAGGTAGTCCAGACAGCAAAGTACAAAAGAATATTGGCGCTAAGGGCTCGAGGCGATGGTCGCTGCAAGCCAGGCGCGCGAGGTGAGGAGTAAAGGGCCGAGTGACGACGGGGAAACGGCTCTAGAGAACAGGGCGATTTCCCGTTGTTACTTGGCTTCAACTTTTCCGCTTTTCAACCAACGAGGCGAGCGTTGGACATGGAAAAGGGGACACCGGCACCCGCAGCAAGCGTCGGCGAGTGGGAACGCAGCGATGGAGACAAAAAGCGAGCTATGCGCTACTGCTCGTGGCCTCGGATCCTTATTATTAGGCTCCCCTTTGTCTGCGAGTAACACACAGAAAACACCGAGACACACAAACACTCTGTCTCCCTCTACCGAAGGTGCGGGACGAAACGGCGAGGCAAGTAAGGAGGTAGCACTGTGCGCAATACCGGCAGAGTTTGAAAAGTTGTTGATGTTGTTGTTGTTGTTGTTCAAAACTTATTGGTGTCAGGTGGCTGACGAGGTATGTAGGTGACAAGTGATTACCCTACCTAGGTAGTAGAGAGAGAGAGAGAGATCGGGATCGGGATGGGAAGAGACGGGATGAGTTGGGACGAGTTGGGATGGATGGATGGATGGATGGATGGGATGGGTTGGGATGAAGATGGGGGCAGGTGTCAGGGTATCGAGATATGGGTATGTAGCTATGTATGTATGGATGTTTGCGTGTAAGAAGGCAGATAGGTAGACAGGTTGGTATTTTGTTAGATAGTTCAATAGTGTAATGTAACAGGTACCGTAATCCAGATCGCGAATCAAATCGGGATGGATGAGCTGAGAACAGGGCCAGGCAAGGGCATATGTATGTCGTATAAGATACGGTACCTCGACTAGGTAGCCCGTAGTGCAGGTGGTGCTGTAGGCAGTATAGTGTAGTTCGTCTTCCCTGGTTCCTTGCTCCTGGCTTGGCTCCTTGCTGCTGCTTGCTGCTTGCTCCTTGCAGGGGGGTGGGAAATGTCCGGAGAGACAAAGGCCGGGCGGAGCAGACAGGAAGAAAGAGGCTCCCGGTCTTCTCAGGGACCTAGGGAGCGTATGTAATATATGTAGGTAATGATCAACTCGAAGGGGGAGAGCTAGGCGCGGGAGAGCCAAGTGAGGCCAAGCGGCACCTGCAGGAATAATAAGGACGACCGGCTACGATTGATGACCTCTGACTGGACTGTTGCTTGAAGTAAGTAGGAAGTAAGTGGCCTAGTAGTAAGTCAGAGCCGGCGTCGATCGGTCCAAAGCGACAGGAAATGCCACGCGCACTGTGTACTTCGTACTGTGTGTAGCCCGTTCTGTCCGTTACCTGTCTGGTATTGGCTGTTATTGAGTTTGTCGGCTTATTGAGTTGATGATTTATGGCGGTGGTGGGTGGTGATTGATGATGATGATGGATGATGATGGATCCCTTCTTGTGTCTTCTTCTTTTCTTCTTCCTTTTCTTCCCCTCTTGTTTATCACAGCTACTCGTCTGTCTGTTTGCCGTCTCTCTTCTCCTCTCTCTTTTTGTAATGTGTTCGTTCTCCTTATTTATTAGTGGTATTTCCGTTGTGTCTTGGCGTGATGTCCTTCTGCGAAGTGATGGACTTGAATACTGGAGAATAGGCGGTCCGAATGCTGGTTTTGGGAGTAGTGAAAGATCACCGTTACCCAGTAGATACCTGGTCGGCCGAGGAAGGCAACTAGCTAGCCGAGTGGATATGGTATGGGTACCGTAAGACCGTAGGAGGTGAGGCAGGTGAGCAAATGTGGTAGCTGAGTAAGTAAATAATACTGCGTCCGAAGAGCCTAGCAGCCGGTAATGATTTGTACGGTTGTCGCCGCAACCCAAAAAAACAGGGTCTGTGGTCAAGGGTCTCTCAACTGTGTACGCCAATCGCCCGTCAGGCAGTCAGGCAGCTAGGCAGTCAGCAGTGAGCTCTCTTTCCAGACCTTGCTTGCTGTATGCTGTGGTGCACTGTGTTTGTGCTGTGCGGCAGGGCGGGGTTGCTAAGTTTTCTCTCTGAGTTCCAAAACCGCCCTCTGTGTTGTCTGTGGCTGTTGTCTGTTGCCTGTTGTAGTAAGAATTGTCAGTGTGATCTCGGCACTGTGCAGTGGTCGATACATATGGGTACTGCGTCAAAGTAAGGGAGAGATTATGTACCTAAGTTAGTAAGTACATCGGGGAGTAGTGTATGGGGAGATGGCAATGGATGGAAGCAGCGGTAGCTAATAATAATAGCACTGACATCATGCTTGTGATACCTATCCAATAGGACTAAGAAAAAGAATGAACCACAGAATTACTAACCCGTCAAAAGGGGCCACCACTTCCTAGCTAGTGTCGGCAAGAAATAGGGTACCGACCGAGTCGAGGATCCAGCTAGTATAGCCCGGAGCCGACCATCACTTGAGGCCCGGCATACCATATATCAGAAGACGAAATAAACGAAAATACGAAGACACAATACTGCTAGATGTCTCCTAGGTGTGGGGTTTTGATAGACGGGCCGGAATGAAAATGGAAATGAGCAGGTATTAGAACAACTTACAAAAAGGGCAAGACTAATCCGCCAAGTCACGTATAATCTAGCTACCAACAACTTATATGTTGTGACCGGGTTGGTAGGTGGTAGGTAGTATAGTAATTGGGATTGGGTAGATGTGGTGGCGATGATAAGGATGAGAAATGGCAGAGTAGATGTGGCAATTCCTGGCAATTTCTTGACATCGGCATCGGCATCGGCATTGGTATTGGCGTTGGCATTGGCACTGGCATTGGCATTATTGGCATCCTGCTCTCCGAAGGGGGAGGCTCGGGGTGTTTAAAAGCTCGATCAAGACGCTTCGCTCCTCCGCTTCTCGCGTGCGCTTAACGCTGAACCGGGGTAACGAGCTATACACGACTAACAAGTGATGCTAACGAGTGGGATGGGTGTGATGACTTGGACAGACTGGCCGGGAGCAAGGCCGGGATTGTGCAGCTCTGATTTGGCCTGTCGCCGCGTTGTGGCCGCAAGCAAGCCCTTTGCCTTCGCTCAATATGGGAAGTTCTTGGTACTTCTCTTGGTCTGGCGATCATCGTGGACACAACCTCTGGCCCGAAGTGTCTGATACGCCGCGCTTGCAGCGCCGTACCATGTCAACGACCGACTTGACAATACCTAACTGATATCTCCTCACCCGCGAAGTAGGTAAGTAATGTACACTACATCGTAGGTACCTACTTCGCATGCCACCACCCAGCCAGCCAGGCAGGGCCCCCGGCCAAGCGCGATCTCTGGCAGGCTTATTTATTATATAGGGTAGCCTGTGTAGTAGGTACCAGTCAGAACAAGAGACGGCTGGGTATCTTCTCCGCGCGCAAGACGGATTAGACTGGGGGAAGGGACCGGGTCACGGACTCGCGGGCGCATCTCAGGGAGCAGAGAGGAGGGGGAACACGATCAGATCCCATGTGCCTTGTACATCAACTGTACACCATACATACGTACATACACTACTGACTTACATATATGGCCTGCACGTGAACACCCTTTCTCGCGTGGCCTATCTGTTAATGGCTATCTGTTAATGGCTCTTTGTTCATGTCTCTCTGTGAATGGGCCTAGCCTTCTAGTCGGGACGGAACTTGTCTGGTTGCTTGCTCAGTCATCACCCCTCTGATCATCGGTCCTGAGGCTCTCCAGCTTCCTCGCCTGCATGTACGAGAAGAAAAAGACCCTGCCTGTCACCCATCCACTATCCACATTCTACCTTACATGTATGATGTAGGTACCGAACTAGATATATGTACGAAGGTTAGGTAGTAAATACCTCCATACCACACTGCTTATATCACGTCTTATAGGTACCCTACCATCATCCACCACCCTGATGTAGGTATAGTATACCTACACTGCGTACATACCACAGATAGGGGATACTCAAATAGGTAAGGCGGCGAGCGTACTACGTGGAAAGAGCTCATGCTCCTGTACCGCTACCTAGGTACTGTCCACTACCTAACTTAGTATGGGTAGGCAAGTAGGTATTTAACTTGCAAATATACACTTTCACAGATACAGAATTAGACCTGTTGAACCAATGATGAGGCGCGACTGACAATTGCCCGACAAGGCAGTTCATTTCAGGCTGACTTTCGGTACGAGCCGTGGGTAGTGCTGTGAAGTTAAAAGGGCCAAGACGCCTATACTGCAAATGGACCCGTACCAGCCAAGCTACTACCACAACAAAAGGCACGGGCGTGTCTGCGGCGTGCACTACTTGTACGAATGTGCGAGTGAAGTCCGGTAGATGTCTCCTATGCCGAAGATCTCCTATATAGTTTCTCGACTTTTGCGCATTTTGCCGCAATCACTGGGTTGCCAATTCGAAAACACCATCTTGGCTGCTTGGTATGCAGATGCTTGCCTGTATCAGTCAATCAAAGCATCCCACGCCGAGATCCCTGAGGGTGGACTTTCCATGGTCAGCCCTCACTAATCTACCTATCTAGTGCAACCCATTACTACAGCTCATTACAGTATGTATACCATTTGACGTCGGGGATCCTCTCAACCCTGTCTGCCTACTAGCATTATCTTCCCCCCTCCATTCCTGTCTCTCGCTCTCTCTCTGCTCTCTGTCCCTTTGCCGCCTCTGCCCTCTCCCTCCCCTTTCCCATTTTTCTCCTCTCTTCAATTTCCCTCTTCATTTTATCTTGGTACAGGGATGCGACCCAAACTTTGGACATGCACAGGAGTTTGAAACTAGGCAGTCATCTCGTCCCGATCTACAGGAATAGATCTCATTCTGTGTAAAGACATGCACAGACTTCGCCATCCCGTTAACCTGGGTATTCCGTGGAGCTCGAGGTAGGCTACTGGTTGCAAGCCTTGCCGAACAGGATACCTACCTACTTACTTATGTAACATGGAATCTCTAGGTAGATGGGATGGCCAAAGGCTAAGGCTACATCTGTGCTACGTTGTCTTACGGTTTCCTTATGCGGAACATGAGAAGCAACTCAATCGCCCAAAACAACTACGAGGCTATGAAACCTCGAGGATAAGCCATTCACGCCCAGAGGCGCCCAGAAGTCAAGTTGTAATGCAATGCGGCAGGGGCATCTCGTTCCGTTCCGTTCCGCCCGCCCACGTCCTGCGGCGCCTCTAGCACCAGGGCTGTGATCATCCTAACCAGCCACTTTTCTTCCTGGATCACCTAATATGTGTTCGTCAGCGAGCTTCTTGGCCTGCTTGCTTGCTTGTGCAGCCAAGCCTTCGGGACATGCTGTCCGTCTTACTGCTTGTATCAAATGCCCATAAGCCCTGCGCGCCTATCAGTTCATTTCCCTACAGTTGATCATGAAGTCCAGGGGGGATTTGTTTTGTCTTGCAGCGTAGCGGAATCCGCATCAACATGCTTGGCACTGACAGTGAGGCCGGGACAATCTTAGTAGGTACTTGTGATTCGCATGGGATATCGGTACTCATACCAGCAGATACGAGGTTTCCTCTGATTCCAATGTACCGCGGCCGGGAAGCTCACGAGGATTGGGTACTCGAAACTTCCTTCAGTCGAACGTCGCAGTTTTCCCCCCTCGGCCATGATATGACAAATTGTCTTACCACGACAGCGTATACGATTGATCAGCTATCGGACACTGTTGTGTGCTTAGCTTAGTTTCGCCGGACAAGGGCCATCATGGGTGGCAGACGAGGATATGGTAAACGACGGCATCAACGAGCTGGTATTGGTTCGACTATGTTGGGCTGGATAGCCACACTGCGGCAACCTTCTGAGAGAAAGATAGCCCGCCCCGTGGAACGGAAATGGTAGCAGACTTCTTCTTGGCACAAAGATTATTCCTTGGCCGTCCAAGTTTGTCCGCTTTGTGAACAGAACGGCCGACCTGTGGTGTCTCAAATTAATAAGGACAAGTCGCCGCAGGTCAAGATACAGGTGGCATAAGACTCCTCCTCGTCAAACTAGGTATAAACGGAACCGAGCGCTAAGAAGCTCGTGTGAGTAGAACTCACGGCTCCCTTCGTCACCACTCTCTATGTCACCGCCAGTGCTGTGAAACGCCCAAGAAGCAATCCATATTCCTCGGCACATCATGTATGCCACCGGCCTTGGCAGTGTTGCCCGATGAGTTAGTAAAGGTAGCGAGAAGGCCACGAGTAAGAGCCGGTGCTATGTAGATCGAATAAGCCATGACCTCGATTTGGGAATCTTACATGACATCTTCTCAAAAAGAATCTTTATCTTGAAACTTAGGGAGATTCTTAATGACTAAACACGGGGCAAGGCGATGGCTGCTAACGTTGCTGTCGTTGCAGCCACGACACAAGTGAAGATGAAGGTTACGAGCAATCAAGCAATTGCCCTTATTTAGTAGGGAGGTCACATGTCATCACAGGTATATTTAACCTAGGTATAGTATTGCCATCAATTCCGCAACATCAAAGCTGCACCGCCTTATTACAGCACCCAGCGCCTACCTGCTGCCCATGCGCCCACGTGTATCATGTATGTAATTCGGTCGGCAGCGTCACCTTGTGCCACCTGCTGTCTACCTCCATTGTCCCGATCAAATCATGTTTCCGGCTTGGTTCCTTTTCTAAAGCTCTTCCCATGATCATCATTTCTGTACGACTATTACACCCCGTTATCCTTGGCCTACTTTATTGTCTTACGGCGATCAGCTCCCTCTCTTGCTCCAAATACCGTCAAAAGCCCTGGCAATCTATAACAAATTAGGCATTCTTCACTAGAATATCCTCAAAGGACGCAAATATTCGATCGACGTACCAACGCCCAGAGGGTTGCACGGACCGGACATGATGAAAAGCAATCAATACAGAGGTAGGTAGATTGAGGAGCTTCGTGCCAGACAAACATGTCGATACGTATTACCAGGTACCTACCGTCCGACAGGTTCCGGCCGGGGTAGCAATGCCGGAGTCTCCAGATCTACTGGCAATTAGGCCGAGAGTCAGCTCATCCGGGCCGAAGCAAGTGCCTAAGGTTATATAAGTACCCAAGGTAATATACCCATGTACATGACCCTTTATGGCGTACACCCGCAGTTAGTGTACTACCTACATAGGCAGACCCATTCGCAAGAGTGCAGTCATCCAGAAGGAAATGAGGCAGGTAAAATTCAGTTAGAATTCAAGTTGAGTTAGTTGTACAAAGTCCTTCGTCCGGAGCGTACATTGCCCTGCGAAGTCTTATAATTTACCCACCTCGACCGTAGGTACCTCATGTACTTCGTACTTAGTCATATAAAATATAAATGGACTAGCGCCCCGTTGCCTTTCTCTTTACCTAAAGAGTCTTAGATAACCCAGGAATCCACTATTCCTATCTGGGAAGCAAAACATGGAAAAATTTTACCAGCTGTTGTCAATGCCAAATGGGCCTTTTCCCTTCACTTTCCACCTCACGATCGCTGTTCTCTTTCCTACACTTCGTAACCATCCCCCTCTCCGTCTTCTTTTCTACACTACATTACCACCACCACCATTGCACTATACGGTGAACGCCTCGATACGTATGCTGTATATCGTCAACGATTATGATCGCCGATCCAACACGTTCTGACTCTCTATTGCCACCTTGACAATCAATAGCTACCTGCGAGCGACTCTCAAGATTGCTCACCCTAGTTGCACCACGATCGCCTGCCTCTTCTCTTGCGGTCATCAATCACGGGTTCCGTGGAAGTCGAAATGAAAACCAAACGTCTCATCTTGCCTTGGCTGTATTACAGCTACGGGAATTGATCATTACGATGTCATTCGTTCCCGGCACCTCCGGCATATGCTGAGACATACGGTATAGCATACGTAGACGGCGACATAGATGCTCCCAGGCTATACTTGCACATTTTTCTTACCTTACACACTGGCATTCGTGCCACCTGAAATGTCAGCCTTGTACCTGCACCGTGCACGTCTGACGTCCCATCTATGGCGTCCTCTTCTGGCGTACTGAGCCAGTGTCCTGCAATGCCCTGCAACGTCGTTCCCATCCAACTGGGTTGTTGGCTGCAACAAGGACTGGCCATGCGGGGCGAGGCACTGCTCTCTCGTTTTGTCTTGCCTTGCCTATCTGTCACTTTGTCCTTGTTGGCATATGCAACCCCGTTCGTGCCATTTATGCTCGATCCGCGACGGCTCGCCAGGTTCACTATCTGATTAGTAGTCCAACGCGGCTGTCTCTACATGGATTCCTAGTACGTATCATTATCTCTTTCACTTCTGCTCCCGTCAGCCTGACGGCGATCTCGGATGACTGGTTCTGGACAGCTCAGCCGAGGCATGGATCCAGGGACCCATGGGGTTTTTTTTTGGCAAATATGCTCGTGGTGCTTTCAGATAAGCTAGACGAGCTGCCTTCGTGGGTAACTAACCAGGTACATCCGCCATCGCCTCAAGCGCATTCCCATCGTATTAGGTGTCAAGCTCGAAAACTACCCTGCCTAAAGCAGCACAGTCATTCTGGCATGTGTGAGCCAATGAACCTCAACGTGGGGGCTTCTGGCAGAAGCAGTTGGCTGTTCTCGTCCGACCTCGACAATCGCTGCAACCACACAATAGCTCGGATTCTATCAGCTCCTCAACGCCCGCGATTAGCGCTGTGCTCGCTCGCTCGCCATCAGCCATCAGGGAGCTAGGAGGGTTTCCCCGCACTTCACCCCTCGAGCCATGGCCCAGGCCAGGTTTTATTCTCTTTGCCTCTCCAGCACAATCTAGGATTCTGAATCCCTGCCGCTTCGTTTCCCCGACTTTCTCGGCAGGGGGCCGCTGGGGATGTATGATGTATGTATGCATGATCTATGCACCCCCGTCGCCCGGGACGTCTTGCCATCCGCTTATGTTTTGCACGATTCTACACTGGTGTTCTCATTGTTATCCACTCCGCACGCACATCCTACTTCCGGCTTGATGAACTCGTCCTTCACCCTACCAAGTTTAGCTTTCCCCAGAGCGCGCTTGTACCTTCCCCTTCCTACGCGAATAGATATTCAGCTTCCTCCCAACGCTGTGGTAAGACCCGGCCCGCTGCCGAACCCCGACATGGACTACGATTGTGGGATGTTCTTGACCCATCCCGATTTCGCTCTTATCAATGAGCGGCCGCAGTGGCAGCAAGCTGCACGGTTCGACTGCCAATCACCAAGGCCCGGCACTGCAACCCCCCTGACTGCTTGTTCAGTTGTTTACCAACTCTGACAAGGATGCAGCATTTTTTTGCCCCAATCTAAGCGCCTCAGATCAGCTAGACCGGGGTGGTTTCCAATAGCCGGCCGAGGTACCAAATTCCTGGGTTTCTTTGTGTATCCCACCAGACCTTCTAAAAACATGCATACTGCGACTCCCAGCGAATCGTGGTTCGATACAGTTGACTAAAGCTGCACTCGACGCAACGAATGGACCCGTCTGGAGGTATACCGGAGATACCATAGTCCCAGCTGCCCACAAACATCCAAGCTTGTGTCATGTGCTTCAGAGAATGTGAGGGGTTGCCAGCCCTAGCTTACTATGGACGCTGCCTTACCGGATACCAATATCGCGGAAAATCAAAGTGCTTGGACAGTCACTCTCATATGGCATTGAGGCGAAGTTGCTATGCCACCTCACGACTATGGAATAGTGTAACATGAGATGACTACAACCCACAAATCTCCGAATGTAACCGAGCGCCGCCGGAGCTGGCTCCTGGGCTTGGCCGGAAGTCGAGGAGTGTGGAAAGGCACGAATAGGTTGCCCATACTTTGCTCCAGAATATTCACGCCGGTATTATTAGTCTTCCCAGTCTGCATGTTTGCTGCAGGGTCCCAAAAGGGTACGGGTTCGACCTGGGGTTTCCCATAAAGACGCTCAGCTTCACTTACCAATCGATTGGCCGATCGTTCTTCTACTACTAGTCAACCTAGGTAAGTCCGCGCATCTTGTTTCGACTCTCGAGTATCAATGGCCTCGCTTGTTAGGCTGCCTTCGAGTTGGTACTTCTGACCCAAGGGGTCGTATTGTGTGTGCCCTTTATATCTAGTTTCATTGTCCTTGGAACATGCCAGTAAATACGCTTCTGCGTATATCGGCATTCGCAGCCAAACCTATTGGCGCGAGTGTTTTCGCTCCTGGCAGAGAACAAACATTATACCCGTTGCTGGGCGCCCGGATTCGAGAGGTCGTTTTGTGCCTCTTGGAGAATTCGGGAATCAGTAGAGGTTACATAATTAGTATAGCTTAAACATGCCACTCTTGGAATCAAACCCTCGAGGGCCAAAATTAGCACCATGTTTCAAATCATGTTGAGCGATAAAACCAGTTGAAATATCCATTTGTCATTATAAAACGTTTCCATTACACTACGCCATCTATCGTACGAGTTATTCGAACATTGGAGAGGGTGGATGTGTCGGCAAGGCTTTTTCCCTATAGCTGTAGGACTACGTAAGTGCCTACCACGAGACTTTCAAGTTCCCGTTGATAGACGGATGTGGGGGGCGGCTCTTATGGTATCTGTCCCCTATTTGCTTTTGTTCGTTGGAAGTATCGAGTACAAGACGGTAACAAATATCCAGCATGAGACGAAGGACAAGGTTACGACTAGTAGTAGGCTGTTTAGTGTGCATTTTGGAATCTCACCTCAGACTTCTAGCCTCCATTGTAGAAGGTACAAGCGTTCCCTCCCACATAGTCGCGATGCGTCGACCACGGGGATAGTTCCCATTCCTGCGCTGTTCTTCGTCAACCCTGCAACGGAGGTAGACGAATGCGAAATCAAGCTTTTTTTCAAGCCGCCGGAACAGATGCCGGAATCGACCGGTCCTACGCTGTCAAGTTGGCTTCGATACCTACACTAGGTAGGAGGCCTTGGATGTATGTTTCGGGTATTCGAGTAAGTAAGGTATGTAACCATTGCACCTGGACCAGGTTGGCGGTCATTGACTATGACAGTATGATAGTGGTGCCATCGCTTTGCTTCGGCCTAGGTTGAGAGGTGCCCAATATAGGTAGGTAGTGTTCAACGGCGTTGTTGATCTAAGGCGCCACCCGAATCCCACAACCAGATATCAATTTCCAACGTGTACACAGTAAACTCTAATGCAACACGCTCATCGGACGACCAACCGGGGCTCGGAACGCCACACAGCGTAGGTCGGGGCCGTTATAGACTATCTCGTAACCCTGGGCATGTCGTTGACAGCTGAGGGCCATGGGTCTGCTCGTTCCATGCACAAGCTTCTTGACTAGATAGACTACGAAGCATACTATTGCCACATCCCAGACAGGTGGACTCGCTAGCCCATGCAGAAAAGGCGACAACGCTCCTTGATAAGCAGTCATCTGCGGGGTAGCCCTGGATTTGTGATGGCTGGGCCCTATCCCCGGTCCCAACATAATGATCTCGACATATAATACCTAGGTTAAGTAGGTATGGACTAGGCAGGGAGGAAGGGGGAATGGTAGTGTAGGTAAGACGGGCTAAGAAAGGCTTGATTGCTCGCCAAACTGGCGATCATCACGAATCGATGATAGAGAACTGCTTCGTACACGACCTACGCAACCTCGCCTAGACACTAATGTTAGTATACGATCCAAACTCGCCAAGTTATGAACAAGGGGGCACGCATCCCACTGCCTAGGTAGGTATGGTGAAATGAGGACGGCTCTTCTGCCGCTGACATAGCAGGTTAGTGTACTGCGGGCATGCACTACCGCAGGGGCAATGGAAGCGCCCGTCCGCCGACGACAGCTCTGTCTGCTCTAACTTGGATACCTACCTAGGTCAAGCGTGGTGATGATGTGAGCCTTCGAGACGTCACGTGTATTGTTTCTAATGTACAAGGGCCCGAAGCCAACCAGGCGAGGGTGTGCGAGGCTCGACACGGCGAGAGATCGCCGACTACGCGCCTCGCAGTACAGAAACACAGGTTGAACACACTCTCTCCCCATGGTGGACAGAGTCTTGGCCGTAATGGATGCGGAGACGACGTTTCCACCATCGAAGACAATGCCTCCGACGACGGAAGGCCGATGGCGATCAACGAGACCTGCATAGCCATCTGGCCGAGCTGAAGCGGGCGGTGTGCGCATGGCGATGGCAAGCCACTGCCATGCGACAACTTGCGACAACATGCAACTGATTCTCACCTCGGGTGAGCCTTACATGGCATGGCCACAGAAAATGAAACGGCATCGTCGTTTTTCAGCCAGCTTGATCCCGCGGCCGGCACTCGTGTTGCATTCGCTCCTCTCCTCTCGTCCATCGCCGGCGGCTAGTTGCAGGAGAGAGGTCTCTCGGTCTCCATCCTGCCCGCCGTACACTACGACGTCGGAGTCCGTAGGTACAGTAGTCCCATGCCTACGACCGGAGGCTGGAGGCTGGCGGGCAGCTAGCTGGCATCTCGATACGGATGTCCCAGATGGTCATGCAGGCCAAGACACGCTCGGGACCCTCGGGCGACACAGGGCAGATACCGTTGGCGCGTAGCGGCCGCACGTCAAAGCACCATCACGCCTGGCGCGTATCGTATGTGCGCGCAGGTATGCATGTCATCTATGTAAGTAGATATGATCAGAGAGTAAGGCCCAGTAATCAAGCCATCTATCGAGCAATGCGATCTGACGACGAGCTAGGTAGCCAATTAGAACCACGAGAGCCCGATGGCGTCGTGTGTGCGTGCCACCGGGCTCACCGGGCTGTGATGGGATAGGATAGATCTTGGAAGAACCATCGAACCCGACGATGGGCTGTTCGATGGACCAAGCACGCACGCCTCCATGATGGGTGCTCGGAGGACGGACGCGGCCATGTCAACCATGGCATGGCCATTGTCGTCTCTCCCACAGAGTCGGCATGGTCCCAGACCGGCCGGCTGGGCTGGCGTCGAGAAACATGGGCATCCACGAGGAATCCGTCCGTCCACGTCCGTCTTACTAGAGACCCTCTAAACTAGAGAGGTACCTGTTGAAGTGATTGCTGCTTCGGATAGCCATAGAGACTGTATGTAGAGGAGACGTGACGGACGAGGACGTAGACGTAGACGTAGACGTATAGACGTAGAACGTAGACGTGGGTGGCAGACGAGGCAGTGTATGACGACTATGACGCGGATGCCGAGGGACGTGGAAGACGGTATCATCTATCCATGTCTACCTACTCAAAGTTGGTCGCCTGGGCCGTCGTCGCATAATCTCCTTGTTGACGAGATCTGCCTTGCCTGCCCTTCCTTCACCTGTCAAGCCATGAACGGGTAAGTAAGTTGTAAGCCGTTGAGCCTCGGATCAGTCCGCTTGGATGTCTTACATCATTCATGTAACTTTAATGGTACTTGCTTTAGGTACCTTACGTTTACACATGCATATGAGACTCATGATGTAGGTAGGTACATGAGGCCAGGTACCTACATATGATCATGTACGGTACGTTGAGATTGAAGGTTACTAAGGTGAGGAGGGTTGGTTTAGGGGGGCGTTACGAAGCTCTACCTACATCATACATGTAGTTACGGGTGCGACTGTACTGTACTGGACGGGGAACAGTGGGTCAAATTCGCTAAGCCCTCAGCCATCATGAGATGAAGCTGAAGCTCTCCACATCATACATGTACTTACTCTACCAGTAGTGTAGGCTATCTCCATCTGGTGCTACCTAATTTCAGATATCTGCAGATACCGATTTCCAGACAACAACAAAAGGTCCCCATCGTCATCGACTTCATCCGGGTATATCATCCCTATCGCCCACCTGCGCCACCCGCGCTCGCCGCTCCTAGAGAGTCGAAATGGCGCAGTCATATCCGGGACATGCCGATCAGGGGGTCGGACGCAGCTCGACGCGGTGAGTTGGGTTGAGCCGGTGAGCGCATCGCATCGCATCGCATCTCATCGCACCGCACCGCACCGCACCGCCGGGCGCGTAGCCTACTACATAGATCGCCGCTAATGGGGGGTTTTTCCTGCTTTGAAGAACCGTACATGTTCTCTTCGTCGGCGCCGGTGCCGTGGGCTGCTTTTACGCGTCGCGATTACATCATGTACGATCTCCTCGCTTCGTCTCTCTCTCTCTCTCTCTCTCGCCTCAGCTAACGTCTTCCCCCGCCGCAAAAGCCGTCACA
Source organism: Nemania sp. NC0429 (assembly GCA_022578495.1). NCBI lineage: Eukaryota > Fungi > Ascomycota > Sordariomycetes > Xylariales > Xylariaceae > Nemania > Nemania sp. NC0429. The sequence goes on along the minus strand of MU392157.1, from coordinate 611,336 downwards.
CAACCTTCACACCTCGCTCACGGCACGATCCAACTATGCCCACATCGCCTCCTCCGGCGTCTCTCTAAAGACGCGTTCTTTCGGCGACTACACATTCCGCCCCCACGCCGTCTTTCCCTCCGTATCTGCCGCCGCCCCGAAAGGTCACACGCCCGGACACCAATCGAGTGACCGACATGCCACAGCGCCTGTCGATGGATGGGATTACGTCATTGTCACCACCAAGGCGCTTCCAGACAGGGCAGACGACGCGGCGCTGATTGCGCCGCTGGTGTCGCCTCGCACCTGCATAGTGCTGATACAGAATGGCGTGGGCGTCGAGCAGCCCTACCGAGACCGTTTCCCGCAGAATCCCATCGTGAGCGCCGTCACCATCATCAGCGCCGAGCAGATCGAACAGGGCGTCATCCGCCAGAACAGGTGGACGCGCATCAGCTTGGGGCCTTACACCTACGGCCTCGGTGACCAGGGCGAGCGCGTCGCAGCACCCGACCGCGACGACCTCGCTGCGCGCGGACGCGAGTGCATGGAGCGGCTGGCCCACTGGTGGACAGAGCTAGGGGGAATTCGCGACGTCGAGACCCACACGGAGCTCGAGCTACAGACCATCCGGTGGCACAAGCTGTGCATCAACGCCGCGTTCAACTCGACGGCCGTTTTATCGGGTGGCCGCGGCAACGCGGACCAGCTGAAGGACCCCGAGCTGAGGACCCATATTGCCGGCGTCATGGCGGAGATCTGGGATGCCGCGCCGGCCGTTCTGGGCGCCCCGTTCCCCGAGACCCTGGCGACCCCCGAACGCATCATCCGCAGCAATGAGAGGAACGCCGGCGCGAAGCCGAGCATGTTGCTGGATTGGGAGGCCGGGAGGCCCATGGAGATCGAAGTCATCCTGGGGAATCCAGTCCGCATTGCTAGGAGAGCCGGTGTTGAAATGCCGAGGCTGCAGAGTCTCTACGCACTGCTGGGGAGTATGCAGCAGGTTAGGGAGAGGGGCAAGGCAAAAGAGAAGTTGTAGGCAGCAATGCTCGAGATCCAGTCGAAAGCCGTTTGTGGCCTGGAACCATGTTTCTTTACGCTTACTCGTGCCACGGACTGGTCGATTCACTTAGCCGCACTCAGGACGACTCGGCTGGGCTCAGGACTGGGTGTGTATCTATTATTGGCGAAGTATGTGCTGTCCCTTAGCTTTAAGGAGGTTAGCAGTCATTAAAAAAATGAAAAATTTAGAGAGTCTTGCACTCGTAACGTCATGGCATTCGGTAACCCTGTCCCACAACTCATGGCAATAAAAGAAGCAGACCCGAAGCTTATTAAATAAACATGAGCACTCAGACAGAAGATATCGCCCGAGAGAACGTGATATGAGATCCAGCTATGAGGCATGGCAGTGGCTATTCGAATTCTCACCACAATACTTCTCGATCGGAGAACTCGAGCACGGGCCACCAACAGCGACCCCGTAGAATGAATGCAATGCATTCCACCGTCACTATTCTACAGATATTATACACTATCGTCGTTGTGGATAGGAGAACCCACCTCTGATTCGAGTCCTTGACTCTCTTAAAATGCCTATATATTAGCATAGTTGACATTAGAGTTCAAAACAAGACTGTGATCAAATCCAGACCTAGGCGGAATCTCCTGAGGATAACCTTTTAAAAGAGTATCGTGTGTCGAAATATATCCCTACGGACCAGAAACTAACAAGGCAATTAGATGGCATTCGATGGCTCGGGATGAGAGGATGAGAGGGGTTCGAGCTTGTTAGTTATTCGGCGAGGGTGATGAGAAATATATGACCTAGGTATTGACTGCTTGAACAGATAAACTCCCAAGAGCTCCGGTAGTGACGGAGTGTTAAAGCCGCCTATTCCCAAGACTATCTCATCCTTCGAGTACAAGTGCTGTGCTTCGATGCTTTGATGGTGCGCTTTCCTGGACAACGATTTCCTTCTTCTGCTGATCCCGTGGGCGGTGTGGAAAACGCTATAACGTACCCAGCACAGAACCGACAGTGCTTGTCCTCTTTTAAGTTCTTCGTTTCCTACTTAGGTTAGCCAATCAAGGTGGCGTCACGAAGCCGTCTCACTTTGGTTCTGTTTCCCCAACATTAGGTACGTACGGTAGTTCAAAGCACTAATTACCCCGGGCTTTGGGCTCTCTTGGCTTAACTTTTTTGATATATCGACCTTTGAACATTGACTGCCGATGGCGGGGGCTTAATGGTATCAGGGCAGTTGTACCCAATTACATAAATCTCATAAGTACCATACATCCTCCTCAAATTGCTCCGAATTCGATCCCGCACACCTTGCTTTTCTCACGAAAGCCGACTTCGAAGGGGACGGGCCCATCTCCCTATCTAGTACTGGTTGCGTCCTATTTCTTGTGGATCTTTGGAAGAGAAAATGGACGAAGTCCAGAAACTCACGTCTGCTGAGATGGAAGCAGCAGCAGGTTCGGGGGCGGGTGGCTCAATGGATGGTCTTCAAACTGCCTCGCCTGAACTTCACATTGATCCTATCCTCGAGAAACGCGTCGTGGTATGATCTCGGGTCCCTCATCACAATCTTTGCCACCTTTCGTTCCGTTTTTGTCGTCAAGATTCTCACGAGACTCTGCAAACCGACGAGCATCTCCACGTGAACGACAATTCTGACTTGTATAACAGAGAAAGATCGATATTCGCCTGATTCCTTTGGTTATGAGTTTATGTACGCATACCGCAGATGAAAAGAGTGGCCATTGTAGCTAACTCTAGCCAGATCTGGTTGCATTCTTAGATAGGTCCAATATTGGAAATGCCCAAGTTGCTGGGATGGTAGTTATTCCTGTCCTGCATCGCTATTGCGACGTCGGAAGCCATTCTAACGCGCGCACAGGGGAAAGATCTAGGTCTCAGCGACGACCAGTATCAAGTAAGTGAAACCTTTGGTGGCTCCAGCTATTTGGAACGGGAGGCTAACACATGACGCAGTGGCTTTTAACAATATTCTACATTCCTTATAGTCAGTGAATACGCGTGGGCGTTCAGGTCGCCCAGGTTGACTCATATATCTTCTGACATTACGTTGATCGCAGTTGTGTTTGAGTGGGCTGCATTGATGTGGAAAGTCGTACCGCCGTTCGTCCGACCCTCGCGCATTTCGTCAACTCAACTTCGGTGCTAACTATAGTCTTCAAGGCACCGGTGGGCCTTTGCCTGTGTCTTCGTCTGGTGAGACCTCATCACAATAGTCTTCCGCAGCTCTTCCACGGACACAGTTCCAAGCTCATACATGATTCAGGGGCACGGCATCCACCCTACAGGCTACGGCGTACAACTGGTCTGGCTTATTGGCGAGTCGCTTCTTTCTGGCGACGGCTGAGGCTGCCTTCGCACCAGGCATTCCGTACCTGCTCTCGTTCTTCTACAAGAGAAACGAACTGGGGCTCCGATGTGGCCTCTTCGTCTCTGCCGCACCACTCGCCACCACGTTCGCAGGGGCTCTGGCCTACGGCATCACTTCAGGCCATCCCGCCATCGCCAACTGGAGGTTACTCTTCATCGTGGAAGGGATCCCCTCCGTCTTGCTTGCATTTGTCGCGTTGAAGTATATGCCTGACTCAGCTGACACAGCTCCCTTCTTGGACGAGGAGGAGAAACGGGTCGCCAAGACGAGGGCGCTGCAACAGACGGGTTCCGAAGGCACGGCGCGAATCGGGCACGTGGATGTCAAGGAGTCGTTGCGCGCCCTCAAGAACTTCAAGACCTGGATACCACCGCTGATGTACTTCAGTTGCAACGGTACGTGAGACCCGTGGCCGGCGAGCACGAGCTGATCATCATGAGCTCACCCCACTTCTTGGGCAGTTTCGTACAGTAGCCTCCCCGTTTTCCTTCCGATCATCCTTCAGAGCATGGGTTTCACGGCCATCAACGCGCAGGGACTCAGCGCGCCTCCTTAGTTAGTCCCCTAGCATCTTTTATTCCCCTCATTGGCATGCCTAGGAGCCATAAATTGCCTTAGCGGGCATCTTATGCTCTCGCTGCTCCCGCGAGCCCCCCGAAATCTCAACTCACATGTACCCTAAGCGGACATTATTGACTCTCGTGACACAATTAAACAGTCTCGCCGCATTCATCGTCTGTGTCACGACGACATGGATTGCCGACAGAACCCAGCAGCGCGGGGCGATGCTCATCGGGCTTTCGCTCGTCGGGGGCGTCGGGTACGTCCTCCTTGCTACGTGCAAGGGAGTTGGCGTGAGATACTTCGCCGTGTTCCTCGCGGCTGCGGGCGTGTTCTCGTGCATCGCGAACATCCTCCCGTGGACGATCAACAATCAGGGCAGTGACGCCAAGCGAGGAGCTGGCATTGCGCTTCTAAATATCATCGGCCAGGCTGGGCCGTTGCTAGGCACGCGAGGTAAGAGATGAAGACCCAACACCTTCAACCTCCCCCCCCTCCTTTCGTCCCAGGCCCTGGTCGGTTTTTTAAAGGGGCGTGGGGAGCCTCTTCGTGATAAGAGAGCGCTCTAGATGGCAGACAATTGATCAATGGCTGACCCTGGATTTTGCAGTCTTCCCCGAACGCGAGAAGCCGTACTTTGTCAAGGGCATGAGCATCTGTGCGGCCTTCATGTTTTTCAACGCGCTGCTTGCCTTGACGCTTCGGGTGTACCTCGCGTGGGAGAACCGGAAGTTCGAGAGGAGAGATGCGGCGAGCAGAGAAAATGGAAGCGCGTTGGCCAAGCCCAGTTCGGAATATTTCGAGGACGAGGGCTACGGGTTCAGGAATGTTTTGTGAGAGCATATACAACAAACCGCCTACCTACCTCGCCTACTTGGTGTACAGTACAGTCTGTACAGTGGAAGGGCCTCGTAGTGTGGCACGACTTGACTAGGATCATCCATGATGTCGGTCATGGTTTAGTGTGATTGACGTGAGGTTGAAGAAGCCAATCTGACCCGATCAACAAGGCGGCGTCCGCCCAGGATGAAACAACAGCGGGTCAGTGGCACCTTGTCTTGTCTTGTCTTGTCTTGTCTTGTCTTGTCTTGTCTCGTCCCGTCTCGTCCCGCCTTGACGCCTCGTTCATTCCGCGGCATGTATAGATCAGTCTCCGCGGTAGTGACTAGGCCATGACCCCGTATATCTAGGTAGGTATATATATATATGTACGCCATAGACAGATTCTCAGACTAGAAAAGTGACGGCGAAGTGTAATTAAGACGAGGAACAGATGAGGTATCAGAGCTCGGTGGGGGTTCCAACAGTTAGATCTCCAAGTAATCAACTAAGCTACTAGGCCGTACCGTCTGTATCGAATACTCCGCTGCCAAGACGCTTCCGGTGATGATCGCCGTAGTGGCTCATACACGTGTAGATCAGGAACCCGGTTATGTGCACCACTTAAACCGGACCTTACATGCCTAACTAGGGTATTCAGGTATTCCTAGAACGGACAACGTATGTATCTACTGTAGAATGGACTCTTCAATTCAGGTTTTCGTTTGGCTATTCGCCCTCGTTCGTTTCTACTCAACAACTACCAGATACAAACAATTTCCTAACCTACATGTACTACCTACTTAGGCACATACACTACATACTATGTAGGTACCTACTTGATAGTAGTTCTATCCTTACGGTTAGATGAGTGGTACGGTAATTATAGCCCTCCTTTTCCTCATGTCCTTCACTACCTACATCTCTTCCCTCTCTCCCCCACTACCTACCTACCTTACCTACCACCTCCTCTTCGCCACCACCACCAGCCTCATCGACTCCCCACAGGCAACAAGGCCGTCATCCCTGCGCCGCACTACGTAACCCCCATCGCCACTTGGGCACTCAGGCACCCCAGGCACTCAGGCACTCAGGCACTTTGGACCCTTGGGTACTTGATGCCTTTCCGACTTGCACCGCAGTTACACTTATAGACTCGACAGCTGCATCTAACCTCAGGACCTCCTAGACGTCGGACAATGCAACGGAGCATCAGTCGGCTTGCTATTCTTTTGTCTGGCCACCCGTCTGTTTCTCTCTCCCTCTCCCCATAGAGGAAAAAAATTCATCTCTTCATCTCTGGCCCTCAACTGGAAACAGTCGTACTATTAGGTGTTGAAATTACTGACCCGGCTTGCGCACGTACCTACAAACATCAGGTACATACCTGCTGCTATCACATGCCAACTGGGCTACACAGGGCGTGCGACTTCTAGGTCGTAATTCGCTGGTCAGAGTACATGTATTCACTTACCTCATAAGGTGTACATATACAAGTGACCAACCAGGGCACTGTACATCCCTCGGCGGGCCTCGTGTTTAAGTCTAAGTATTCACTCCATCACCAGCAGAACAGAGAATTAGGTTCTAATTCGCTCTCCAATTCTTTTTACCATTCTAATGAGAGCGAGGGAATATAAAGAAGAGAGGGAAAAGAAGACAGAGTCCGTGAGAGATAGAGTGAGAGGAAGGGATCTGATCGATGGAATCCAGCGGGCATGATTCGGCACAAGCTCTGCCAGAAGAGTCACCACTACGAGAACCACTGCAACCACCACCACTGGGACAACCCCTCGAAAACCACCCCGCTGATGCCGATACCGAGGTCCGCTACCCCTCCCCCGCCAACACCGTCGTCCCGTCACCACCTCGGCCACCACAACAACACCAACATCAACAACAACCACAGCAGCAGCAGCAGCAGCAGCAGCCACAACAACTGCAACCGCAACCGCAACCGCAACTACAACTACAAACGCAACACCATGATGGCGCATTATCTACCGCTCTCCCCTCGGATCGTCGGAGAGGCCCCAGCGGGAGCATCGGCAGCAGTCACGTCGACCCCTCCGACCACGTCTTTCCCATCCGATCCGTCATCAGCGTCGTCGACAAATCGCCGCCCACGCCCTGGGCGCTCTCCCGCGATCCAACCGATGTCGACTACTCACCGCGCCAGGATTCGACGTGGGACGGCCGACGTCGACTGAGCGTGCCTCACGTCCTTGCCGATACGCCAGGCGCCGTGTCCCCCTCACCGCACGCCTCTTCCACCTTGACCTCGCCCTCGCCCTCGCCCTCGCCCTCTGCCCCTGATGGCGTCGGCAGCCCGTCCTCGAGAAATAGTTCGTCCACCACTCTTATATTGAGCGGCGCCGTTCGCGACACCGCTCGCAGCAACGCCCCCGACGACAACGAATCCAATCAAGCCACCCTCGGAGAGGCTGGGCTCTTCCCGGATCGCCGAGATGGTTGGCCTGATGCCTTGAGTAACGGCACACCCAGCGAACCGGCCGACGGGAATTTAATGACTGCCCGCTTCCGGCATGTCATGACTGACGACGGCCACGCCATCATTACGGGCCGCGATGGCGTCCTGCAACGCTGCGAGGATGAGCCCATCCACACCCCCGGCGCCGTGCAGGCCTTTGGCCTCCTCGTTGCGCTCAAGGAAGAAGCAGATGGCCGCTTCGTCGTGCGTGTCGTGAGCGAGAACTCGAAACAAATCATCGGCTACTCGCCCTCCGAGCTCTTCGGCCTCGCGAGCTTTACCGACATCTTTTCCGAGGAACAGGCCGACAACCTCCTCGACCATATAGACTTCATTCGGGACGAGGAGTCCGACCCTGGCACCAGTGGCCCCGACGTCTTCAGCATCGCCTTGCGGCCGCCCGAGTCGAAGCCTGCCAAGCTGTGGTGCGCCATGCATGTCAACCACAGTCACCCTGACCTCATCATTTGCGAATTCGAGCCTGAGGATGATCAGAGATATCCCATTCGACCCCCAGACGAGCCCACCCCCCGGGAACCCCAGGACACTCTCTACCAGAGCCCGACCGCTGAGCAGTTTCACGAGAGCACCGAGATAAGTAGCAAGCCTCTCCGGGTGCTGAGGAGCGCGCGCAAGAGACGAGACGAGGCCGGTGCCATGCAGGTCTTTGACATCATGTCGCAAGTACAGGAGCAGTTCGCGACGGCCCCGAACCTGGACAGATTCCTCAAGATCCTCGTCGGCATCGTGAAAGAGCTGACCGGATTTCACCGAGTCATGGTCTACCAGTTCGACGCTGCTTTCAACGGCAAGGTGGTCACCGAACTGGTCGATCCGACCCAGACGCGTGACCTGTATCATGGTCTGCATTTTCCCGCATCCGATATTCCCAAGCAGGCACGGGACCTGTACAAGCTCAACAAGGTCAGGCTGCTCTACGACCGAGACTTACAGTCGGCAAGGCTGGTCTGCCGCACCGTCGAGGATCTAGAAAAGCCTCTTGATCTAAGCCACGCCTACTTGCGAGCCATGTCCCCCATTCACTTGAAATACCTTGCTAACATGGCCGTTCGATCATCCATGTCCATCTCGATCGACGCCTTTGGTGAACTGTGGGGACTCATCTCATGCCATAGCTATGGCCCTAGGGGGATGAGAGTCTCGTTTCCCATTCGAAAGATGTGTCGTATGGTGGGCGACACGGCATCGCGAACTATCGAGCGGCTGTCCTATGCATCTCGTCTCCAGGCCAGGAAACTCATCAACACCATGCCCACCGATGAGAATCCCTCCGGTTATATCGTCGCCTCGTCTGAGGACTTGTTGACGCTATTTGATGCAGACTTCGGCATGTTGTCCATAGGTGACGAAACCAAGATACTCGGCAAGGTCATACAATCACGGGAGGCCCTAGCCCTGCTCGAGTATCTCCGTCTTCGTAACTTTACGACCGTCCTGACCACGCAAGATATCAGCCAGGATTTTCCCGACCTCCGATACACTCCAGGGTTCTCTGTCATCGCTGGTCTGCTGTATGTGCCATTGAGTGTGGGAGGGCGCGACTTCATCGTCTTCTTCCGCAAAGGTCAGATTAGGGAGGTGAAATGGGCGGGCAACCCGTACGAGAAGGTGATCGAGGCCGGCACCTCCAACTTCCTCCAACCACGGTCAAGCTTTAAAGCATGGCGCGAGACGGTTATCGGTATATCAAGGCAATGGTCAGAGGAGCAGGTAGATACCGCCGCTGTGCTCTGCCTAGTGTACGGTAAGCGTATAAATCACGACCACTTCCACACTTCTAGTTTAGCTACTACTAGCCCGTGAGCGAGTCGCCTTGATCGATGACTAACTTTCTTGCCAGGCAAATTCATCGAAGTTTGGCGGCAAAAAGAAGCTGCTCTTCAGAGCAGCAGGCTCACGCGCCTTTTGCTGGCCAATTCTGCCCACGAAGTCCGTACCCCTCTGAATGCCATCATCAATTATCTAGAAATTGCCCTGGAAGGGTCGCTCGATGAGGAGACGCGGGAGAACTTGGCGAAATCCCACTCCGCATCCAAGTCGCTCATCTACGTGATCAACGACCTTCTAGACCTTACCAAAACGGAGGAAGGTCAGGAGCTGGTGAAGGACGAGATCATGAACCTGTCAGCGTGCATTTTGGAGGCTACTGAGCCCTTCAAGGTTGATGCCCGACGAAAAGGCATTGCCTACGAGGTCATTGAACCTCCCGGGCTCCCGAAATACGTATATGGCGACTACCGTCGGGTGCGGCAGGTAATAGCCAACGTGACAGCAAATGCCATGCAGAACACGACCGAAGGATCAGTCAAGGTGGAGTGTTTCGTCGTTGAGGTCCTCGAATCTCAGGTTCAGGTCGAGATCGTCGTGAACGATACTGGGTGCGGCATGAGCAACGAACAGCTCGATTATCTATTCCAGGATTTGGAGCAAGTCAGTAGCTCCGACTTCGGCGAGGATGAACCAGCCAATGAACGAGTTGACGGATCGCTCAGTCAGGCTCGTAAAGGTCGTACGTTAGGCCTCGGGCTCGCCGTCGTGGCTCGCATAGTGGGCAATATGGACGGTCAGCTACGGCTAAAGTCCGAGGAAGGCAAAGGTTCCAGATTCGTCATCCAGCTTCCGTTTGAGCTCCCTGGCGGCGGTGCGCCCGAGATATTGGACGAGCGTGACGCGACCGCCAACACGGCCCCGGACGCCCCGACCTCAATCTCGGTCACCAAGGCTCTACCACCCATACCAACAGGCGAGCGTACGCTCGTCGATCGGGGAAACGCGAATACCGCCAATTCAAACGATCGGTCCATTGCTAAATCACGAAGCTTCGACGGGACGAACAGTGTCAACAGCGTGATAAGCGCCGGGAGCGCCGGCACTCGCAGTACTAAGAGCGATGCCGATCGTTTGATTGATGCGATTCAAACTCCGTTATCCTCCGGCGAAGCGGACCAGGATGCGGCCACTGTTCGGCGGAACGCCATAAGGCGGCGGCATCGTTCCAATACTAGTACTTCGTCATTCCCTAGTCCCGGTCCCCCGCAGAGACCTCCAGCTCAAACTGGCGTTCTTGGAAAACATCCACTGCTTCGTTCATCAAATCCAGACGGCGGCGAGCCTACCGGAGCACAGCCCGGCGTGTATCCCGTCCAGGATAGTAACGCCCCCATCAGGCCTGTGAAGATGCCTGACGACGGTTTCGATCAAATCGTGGGGTCTCAGACAGACCCGCGTTCCCCGGTCTTGCTTGGACCACCCGAGAAACCTGCTCGGCAAAACGGCGAGAGCCAGATCAGTGCATCTTCAAAGGAAAATACTGGCGAGCTGAGAGTGCTTGTCGCCGAGGATGATCCGGTAAACATGAAGATTCTTACGAAGCGACTCGAAAAGTCCGGGCATCAGGTCTATCCTGCTGTCAATGGCGTGGATTGCGCAACCGTCTACAAGGAACGGTCGCAGGAATTCGATGTCATCCTAATGGATATGCAGGTATGTAAAGTAATCACTCACGACTCCCTGCCGAGAAATGGGTGATCGATCTTAAAAAGAAGAAAGATCGAACGCATTAGAGGAGAAACTAACCACTCGCTCCAGATGCCCATCGTTGATGGTCTCACGAGCACTACACTCATCAGGACATTTGAGAGGTCAGCCGCTCTTGACCACCGCCCCAGGCGCATCCCCATCTTCGTGGTGTCCGCATCGCTTATGGAGAAGGACATGACCATCTACACCGACGCCGGATTCGACGGGTGGATCCTCAAGCCCATTGATTTCAAACGTCTTCATGTTCTTCTAGAGGGCATCACCAGCGATGACGTGCGAGAGCAATGTCTCTATCAGCCAGGCGAGTGGGAGCGTGGTGGCTGGTTTACCCATTAAGTGTTCTGATTAACACGAGCATGGAACCAGGAGCGAGGTACTAGACAACCCTTCGAACCAACCACCCCTGCTACCACCTACGAGCCCTTAAACGCCGCCGGGATGACGATCTACTTCGCTAAACCGCATCATACAATTCCTGTGCGTTGTGACGCGAGCGTTTTGCACATCGACCCTCCTATTTCTCTCCTTTCGCCCCTTCTTCTTCATCCTGCTCTCCTCTTTCTTCATAGATAAGCCTGCAGATATCATTCTCCAACCTCACTTTTCATGAGCGAACATGGGTTATAGACGCACTTCGAGCAGGCGCTTTCGGTTGTGTGACACATGCGTGCAATGCTTGGCTATAGAAAGGCGAATCTGTCCTGGGGAGAGGAAAAGGGGAACGGAGGTTATTTTTTTTCAATAGTACGCGAATTTGGTTGATATTTGTAAACTACGTCGCCCCGAGGAGTTCTGGGAAGGGGAGCGGCTTGGGCGGCAACGCACACGAAGGCGCTTACGGATACACATACACCTATTTATTATTTATACCTGATATTTGATACATCCAAGCACAACACGAGGTCATTTGTCTGTTTGCCTATACCTCCATCCGCGGCCTATATATATTGTTATACCTATGTACTTGAATATAACAAGGACCGGCAATCATTTCCCCGAGGCATACAGTAGATTCTCTCCTCTGGCAGGGAGGAAAGTCGGAGTGGAGCTGACGCTTCAGTAAAAAGAGGCCAAACGGCATGAACTTAGGAATATCGCCGTGCTCATAAGTTTAGAGCAGTTGGTGGATTACTTCACCTGAATCACTACATTATTCATGGAATTGCGTGGGGTTTAGTCACTTGATGCCACCATGGGCTCTGCAGGCATGCAAGCTTATGGGAGCAATGCGACGCTGTCTGCACCTTTCCAATGCGTCTGGCACCCCACCAAGCTGAAGCACACCCGGAGAGCCGGCACTTTCGGTTAGGATCGCTTCACGAACTCAGTGATCAGGCGGGCGATGACGTTGCGAGAGATGGTGAAGGGAATGCGAACCGACGACCGAATCCTCTGAGATCCAATTATAGTATACACGCCAGAAGGAGGAGAGAGGAAACATGTTGAAACAGCTTTAGCAGAAATACACTCTTTCGTGTGCAAATGCCCAAGTCGATGAAACGGATCGGCTGAGTAGGTGGCGCAGTGCGAAGAAACACGGAGGAGGGCAAGGAAACAACTAACACTTGTTTGAAGGATTTTCACTGTTTCATGTCCGTGGCAATCTTGTACATGACAATACCTATCCCATGTCCGGCGGGAGGTGGTGTTGAGATAATTGAGATCATTATACAGCGATAAATAAGCTACCTTTTTCTGAAGCTTGATTGATATATGGCTTTTGCAATACCCCCGATATATAAGCCTAATAGTAATTTGACGGCGTAATTACCTCGATATTGAGACGGTAGGGCTGCTTTCGGTTGCATCGTTAGTAGTGTGGTTTACAGGGATGATAAGCCCAAATACTTAAATCAGTAATGCGAAGTTAGGTATGTAGGTCTCTCAACCTTCATCCCCCTGCCTCCGCAGGGCTGCATGTGATATAATTATTATCACAAAGGCCACTGGGTTTTTTTTCGAGCACAGCCCCTAACAATTAGGGTGCGAGTGGTCAGTAGGGGGCGCAGCTCATTTTTATCCCCCCCATGATTTTTCATCGACGAAGTCCTATTTCTGACCTGTGCTGTGTAAACGAAGGCGTTGTGACACCCTACACGAAACCATTCTCCTCGCGAGCTAGCCTTTTCCGTGTTGATTGAGCCATATCATGCTTGTCTCTCCAGCCAACAATACTAGGGCTTGGCGTTGGTGTAGGACATGATAACATGGCTTGTCTCCTCTTCTGTCAGCGTGGCGTGAAGTTCATACACGGATATAGATAGTACTTGCGATATGGATCTTTCCCAGCAGCCGTGCCGCTCCGTAGGCGTATATCATAGGTTTCAAGGCTGTCATGTCAGCCGTATAAGAAGTGGCAGAAGCGGCACTGCAAGGAACAACCGCGATCTCCCGCGACATACCTACAGTAGCAACTGTCTAACTAATATACACGAATCAAGCCTTTTTTTGTTCAGGTGTCCAAGCTATCGCCACGTTAGGCCTACTACTCGGCTTGGCTAAGTGATGAGTGACGATCAATCGCTATATCTAGCTCTAACGGGCACACCGCAAAACCCGTTTCTACCGAGAGAGCCAAATTATGGACCCAGCTTCCTTGATGCCTCTGCGTGTCTCTGCTCGCTGCAACGGATCAGGCATGGGGCGGCGAGTACTGAGGCAGCATGGCAATGTATCGGAGATCAGGCGCAGGGAATATACGCTGTGACTACGGGTAAATGGTTCCAAAGCCGACACGGCGGTCGCGAAGTCAGTCTCCCGGTCTACGATGCGTCCAACGGCCCAGATACAAGTAAAGCTCTGTCGTGGGATTCAAGGAAGAACGCCTTCGTGGATGCCGAATTGGAGACATTGGCACCATATGACAGAGCGTGTACCGGTGTCAATCAAACTACCTTCTCCGCAGCCTTCTACGGAGCCATCGCCGAAAGGGAGGCTGGCGACACACTCGTTTCCGCGGCTCCCTGTTACCAGCCGGGTGGGCTTCCTGTTGAGATCCAGGACGTAACTTCATGGGACTCGGCCGGTTGCCCGTTGGGTTTTCTATGTGTGTGCAGCCCGAGGACCACTTGAATCTAGACCGCTAATGGAGTCAAGGCGCAAACAATACAGTAAATTCACTCCCACAGCGCTGCCCGCCGGTCCCCGAGTGCCAGACAGCTAGGTTATCAGGTTTCACTTGCCAGTTCGGCGGGAGAAACGTGGGTATGGGTCCCTTTGAACCTGTCGTCTGCCAGCAAGGGTTTTATTGCCCTCCTGAATCTGGTGGTCGTACGACACTCCCTTGTCCAGCCGGGACGTATTGTCAGCCAGGAGCTCCGACACCAACTCCCTGCGCAACAGGGAGCTATTGTCCCGAAAGGGCCACGCGCCAGTTCTTCTTGATACCGCTGTATCTGCTTCTGTCTCTGGATGTCATCATCACCGCTGCACTGATAATATATGTCATAAATCGAAGGTTTCGAAACGCCAGAGAGGCGTATGTCACGACCAGGCCGAAAAATATCAGTACCATCCCAGCGAGCATGGCTGGCTATAAAGGGCTGCCCGACGAGGAGGATGACGACCCCGAGTTGGGGAAGATGGAAGCAACATACGTGCCGCACAAGACGGAGGCCTGGACGGGATTTCAAGCGGCGCTCGATATACCACTACCCGCATACTCCAGCACCGAGGATCTTGATCAGGAGCTGAAGCCCGAGATTCGAGCCTTCGTCGATTCGATGCGGAAGGCAACCGACGCCTCGCAATTCGGCCTCTCTTTCAGCTACACGAATCTAAGCTTCCAACCCCGAGGTGCCTCGAAACCGATTCTCCAGAACGTTACCGGGTCCATAGAGCGTGGCTCCCTCACCGCCGTCATGGGCGGCTCCGGGGCCGGTAAATCGACACTCGTTAATGTGCTCATGGGAAAGCTAACCAATACTGGTGGATCTGTGGCGGTCAACAACATACCGGGAAAGCTCAAAAGATACAAGAAACTGATCGGCTACGTGCCGCAAGACGACATCGTGCTACCAGAACTTACAGTCTACGAGAACATCCTCCACTCGGCAAGGATACGCCTTTCGCGGACGTGGGCGAGCGCTGATATCAAGGCCCACGTCGACTCGGTCATAGACTGCCTGGAGCTGTCCCACGTGAGAAACTCGCTCGTGGGGAGCGTTGGGAAGCCGGTGATCAGCGGGGGGCAGAGGAAACGCGTGAGCATCGGCATGGAACTGGCGGCGGCGCCTATGGCCATCTTCCTCGATGAGCCCACCAGCGGGCTGGATGCTACTTCGGCAACTTCAATCATGCGGACGTTGAAGGCCATCGCACGGCTTGGTATTTCTGTTATTGTAATAAGTAAGTGATGTTGATTTCTACTTGGGGTGGTTTTTACGATGGCCAACGGTGTGATAATCATAGCCACCGCAGCTTCTCACATTCTCGAATACTTATGAACCATGTCGGGATTCATATCCGCTGACCAAGACATCGCAGTTCATCAACCAAGGATGGAGATCTTTGAGATGCTGGATGATTTGATACTCCTCGCCAATGGCCAGGTCATCTACGAGGGTAGTGAGGATGGAGTTAAGGAATATTTCCAGGATGAAGGATTTCGGTTCCCTGAGCATGCCAATAATGGAGATGTCATCACAGACATCATCACCGGTAACGGCCGGATCTACAAGAGGTCGGGTGACATCTCCAAGGAGGCCCTCATAGCCCACTGGGCTGGCTCTCGCCAAAGCGCGGCCATTAAAAGCCGGCACGAGTCTCTTCAGCTCGACAGTGCCTCTCTCGCGAGAACGACAAAGATACAGCGAAAATTGCTGAGACAGCGGGGAGCACCACGGTGGAGGCAGTGCTTGCTATGCCTGAGACGCGCCTTGCTTCAACAATGGCGGACGAAATCAACATTCTGGTTCGAGATGGGTCTGGCATCTATATCTGGGATCTTGCTCGGCTTTGCAGAGAACAGCAAGGAGGGCGTCCTCTTCACCGGCATATACAACGCACCGTTCCAGGTCTTGTCCGTCGCGACGGATAACATCTCGGTCCCCGAGCTCGCACTGCTGATCGTTATCGCCATTGGTCTGGTCTCCGGGGCCCCCGGGGTCAAGGTCTTCTCGGAGGAGACGTTGCTATACCGCCGAGAAGCAGAGGCCGGCCACTCGCGGATCGCCTACTTCCTGGCCAAAAACGTGTCCGTCCTGCCCCGTATGGCCTTTGCATGCCTGCACTTCTCGACCCTCATATTTGTGCTCTCCACGCCCATCATTCCCTGGGGCATCGCGTTCATCACGAATCTCGCATATTTCTATTGCATCTACGGGCTGGCAAGCGTCATGTCAAGTAAGTCAGATAGATACTCTGGAACTCGATCCCACACGCGTGCTTGATTTATCAGATAACATGATTGATACTGACTGACGCCTGCCATTCGCAGTGATTGTGAGAAGGGAAGATGCGCCGCTCTTCGCTACCATGATCAGCCTGATCGTGGGCATCCTTTCGGGCGCTGCGCCGCCCCTTTCCAAAGTCAGGGAGTGGCATCTGGAGTGGCTCTGGCGGCTATCTCCGGGCACCTGGCTCGCCGAGGTCTATTTCGGGCAGCTGGTTGAGCCTTTCAGATATCTATACGACGTGGACCTGGCTGCTCGCATTACGGGGTTTCATCTTGACAGGCTCTGGTCAAACCTGCTGGTGTTGTTACTGATCGGGAGCGTCTATCGTATTATTGCATTTGTTGGTCTCTTGGCGGGCACGCGTCTCCGCGTCTAATAGCATTGTTACGGCGTACCTAGGGTAAAAAAGAAAGGCCAGGCGAACCAACTTTCTCTAGAATCGGGTTATATCATTGAGTACTTCGTACCTAATACCTACATTATTACATCAGTCATTTCATGGATGTAACCTTACCCTACCTAGCACAAGCTGAGCTGATACCCACCAATCAATGGACTCTGAACTTGCTTGCTTGGCCCGTTGTTGACATGTTCAATGTGATACTGAGGATGAGGAGAAAGAGAAGAGATGTATTATAGACATGGTGTAAGGTAAGGTAGGTGTCTGTCAGATTTAACCACTGCGCCAAAAGAATTGGCGGGACCGATCTATTTTCGGTCTGGGTCTATGGGATGGTACCTATCTTGACAGTATCTAATAGAGGTTAGTCTAGACTCCACAGCTTACCTGAAAACATGCAGCACGTAACCTGATCAAACGATCTTGCATTTATTCGTAACCTCCTGGATCAACAATGAGGCAATGTAGCTCATGATACTCAGCGCGCCAAGACGCAGCTGAAACAAGACCCAATATCCAATAATTTCACACGCTCACTACTTTGTTCCTTCGCCAAGCGAGATGCGTAAGCAGTAGACAGAAGGTAAACCATCCACCTACCTATACCGTGTCACGGATGGTTGGTTCCATGGCGTACTTACTTACTCTCCAACCCAGCTGGTCTGCCTACGCAACCGGCCTCTACCACGGCTTTTTCGATTGCCTGGATTCGAAGTGTAGGTGGCTCGGAAAGCTGAATGTCGTCCCTGGGTTTTCATTGGTATGATTCAAGCTCGGCAATCCCGACAGGCTCTTGCAAAACTGCACCGGAAATCGCCCGGTGCAAGTAGGACAATGGTGAACCCGGCGAATTGGACGCTGGAGGTATCCCTCAGATACACCCTGGACCGGCTGACAGGCACCCGCACCGGCACCCGCACAAACCGGTGTCTCTGCTGTTCGCTGTGCCGAGGTCCTTTGGTCACATGGATAGATCCGAGGTCACAATCCTCCAGGCCAGGGATCGAATCGGAGGCAGGGTACATCATGGGAATGGATGATCGATGGCTTCGAAATGAACATGACCCGACGTCATGCGATTCAAATATGCCAATGCAACGGGCCCAGTTACACAGTTGATATATTCGTTTGGCTGACTACAGTAAAGATCAGCAGCAACATTACGACCCAGACATCTCGTGGCTGTCTAATTCGGATTCACACCCGCGATCGTGGTGAACCCTAACCGATCTGGAAACTTGCACTCGAGACAGGTACGCCTGCGCAACGGCGGAAGTAAGATGAGCAGAGGACTATTTACGATACAGCCGTGCGGATAGACTCTTTCTTCTTCCAGAAGACATTATCAGCGACGCAGCGCGGGGGCGCGACGGTGAGAAAGCATCATGCAGATCGGGTTGGGCTGGTCTGGGAAGGAGTCTCTGATGGAGGGGTACAGTGGAGGAGAGGTACGAATTCGCATCGAGGGGTAAGATAGGGGCGAGATGAGGGCAAGGTAGCACTGACAAGGTCCAGAGGAGGTGCTTGTTCGAGTTGACCAATCCGGCTATTCTCGTTTGTAGAACATAACAAGCATCCCACTCTTCCATTCTATCAGCATGGCGACTGCTCGCAACACCTCGTAAACTCTATACACGGAATGTGGAGAGAGGAAAAGCACTGGTTCTTTAAAAGCCTTGTTCTCGGCATATTGATCTCGGCTTCCAAGGTTGGACGTGCAAAAGGGAGGCCTGCCAAGCGTAGGCGGTTCCAGTCATTGAATGGCTAAAAGACTATTGCATCTTCCAGGCCCGCACGGAGGATTGCCCACGAGGACGTGCCGGCACCGCATCAAGGTTTCCCGGAGAGAAGAGTGCGGCTTCGCGGAGAGTACTGGGCTCTTTTCGGGGGACGCGAAACGGTAGCCGGCGTACGTACCCCGAGCGAGTCGGCTGCGACGGAGATCGTCGTGGTATGCGGCAACAGCTCCACGGAAGTACGAGCAGACCAGATCACAATGAAGATCAGGGCCAACCTGTGACTCGTCATCCGAAGTGCGCCTCCATCATTAACAAAGCCTATATGAGACAAAGAGATACGAGCAACTTGCCTGCCGGCCGGGTAACCCGATTTCTGCCATGCCGATTCCTGCCATGCCAATTCCTGCCATGCCACTACCTCTGTCGCGTACCTCTACTGTAAGGTAGTCTGTAGTGCAGTGTACTTGATCAGGGTAGGCCTTTCGTCGCAACCATCCTTTGTAGTACCTAAGTGCATTCACAGTCCCGTACCAAGCCGAGACGTGGGCAGAAGTTCAAAGTGCCTCTCGCCCGGCCGTCGTTTTAGTTGCCTTCACCAACCTGTGAAGGTCTGCAGTACACTTGTTGGGTGGCAAGACACGAGATACGTCGCCCGAGACCTTTGCGCCCAGACAGACAAGTGTGCAAATGGGAGCCGGCCAACACCACGTGGAACACATGGGCTTGTGGTTCAGACATACATAGCTGGGATTCTCGAAAGAAGCGGGCAGGCGAGCATACCATTGTACTTATTCTGTACAAAAGATGACGCTTGGCATCTATATAGCGGTATTACTACCTCCTGATAGTCGGTGACTCGGTGTACATGGAGACGTCGGATTACCTGTGTTACGTGTATAAGTTAAGTTAGGTGCTCACTGCAGGTCGGCTAAGGAACAGACTGGGTTAGGTAGAGGCTTGGTATTAGGTAAGGTACTTTTCTCGAGTCGGGCAGATGCAGAGACGCATGAGGTGCGAAGATGCGAAGACGCACGGGAATGGATTCAGAGCTGCTTGACACGTTGATTCTGGTTTGGCTCCAGCAGGCGAACTCGCGTCCAATGCACCGGGAGCGTGGCCAGGCGTTGCGCCGGGATGCCCTTCGGCGCTGAGGCGTACACTAGTAACGGTACCTGGGTACATGAACCTAGTAAAACCAGGCGGATTGCCGGGCGTAGATCGCCCCGAGCAGCTAAATTCGCCCAAGCCTAATGTGCCTCTAGCTCCTTCGCCGCCTGGCATCGAGATAGTGTTGAGTGCGCTAGGCCACACTAGTGTACGAACAGTAAGAAGGCGAGAGCCAGAGATTCTAGAACTAGTAAGCGCCCAGTCAGACTTTCCTGTCGCCCCGTGACGAGAGTCACGACCGGACGCCTCTCGTCATAGCTCGCTACCTGCATCTTGCAGAGCAGTGGACGAAGAGTCGTCAAGCACGGGCAGCTACGTTACCTCTCACACCGTTACTTGTGTTACCAACCCGGCAACGCCAATGCACGCCGAGAACACGATGCCTGAATCAGACCGGGGAACGCTCGGGACCATGAGGAGGCTAGCAATAATAGGTACTACCTCATCGACGAAAAGCCGCTCTTGGGACCAGCCCTGCACAGGTCGTTGCAAAAACAACAACTACTACAACAACAACAACAACACCACCCGATATCATCATATTACCAACCCCAACTCTTAGTGTAGTACCTCCCTCTCTGCCTATCCATCGCCCTATAGCGATCTGCTCCCGATCTGCCTACCGATCTACCTCCCGATCCAACTATTATGGCCTACCTACACTACGTAGCTTACTACACGTGTGACGTGGGTAATGGGCTAATGGTTTGTGGTCGACGGACATTCTAGCTCGGTTCAGAGCGCGCCGTAGATTGGTATCGCCTATGGAATCCTAAAAATAAGAAGATGCAGCCATTTTCGTGGGATTGGAGGTGCTTCAAGTTTGGAGCTAAAGGACCCTTGTAGACGGTACCTACACTAGGTAGGAACTAGCAGGTATACCACATGTTGAGTAGACGTCGGCGCTTCGAGAATCTGGACAGCCGACCTGACCTGGGCTGGACTGCGGCGGGTCAGGTAGTGTAAGTGCTGATCCATAATATTTTAAGGTTAATAGTGGGCCTGTAGCACAGGGGAGGTTCACATAAACTACTGACAACTCCATGCCAGGAACTTCAATGTTCGTATATACTAGCGTATACTGCACGAACGAAGTTTAGTCCACCTCCAGCTGCATGCAGGCATATATGTAGGTAAGAAGTACCTACCCATCTACATACTTGTACATATAGAGCTGGGGTGCTTGCTGCTTGCGTGTGGCGAGTCTGTATGTAGGCGTACTAGGTATGCTATCTACAGTAGGTAGGTACCTACATCGTAAATCAGGGAACAAGCAACGCCCCGCTGTTGTGCAATGGCGGGAAATATGGAAAAAGAATGTCAACACGCTCGGCTGGATTTTTGCCCATATGTCAAATGGTTTTTTCGGACCCAAAGAGAGACTCTCGAGTTTCTGGTATCTAGATCGGGCGTGGAATGTAACCAGTAGTAGTTAAGGTACAACTAACATACACTAGCGTGCGCTACTAGTGTCTGAGCGACACACCCCTGCACCCATGCACGACTACCCATGTCGAAATGAATGGCTGACTAAACCGGATTAAGCCAACGAGCAAGAAGCGCGACGAAGTATCAGAAATTAAATAGAGATTCGTGCCTAGAATCTGCCCAGGGCGAGTCTATACAGCTCAAGGGTAGTGCAGAGGCCTGGTTACTGTAGTACCGACCCAGGAAAGCCGTACGCCCTTGCATCTCGCATCGTGATAGGTGGCTTTACAGGGCTATCTTCTCTGGAGCGAAAATCGCGGCCGAAGCGGGTTGCGAACTTCGCCCTCCGCTCGCGCTAATAAGCGAAACCAAGGCAGAAACTGTGCCAGGAGTCGGAGTAGATAGGAAGGTAAGAACTCTACTCATCTCGCCTACATGGGGCTAATTAGGATTACCTATTTCAGCTACCGAACAGACAACTGACGTGTGTCCAAATTACGATACAGCTAAAAAAAATTAAGGTATTGTCGATGAAGACGTCCATACCTCGTATACCTACGTTAACCTAGGTTAGGTACATCCGCGAGCGACAAGTCTCTACGTAGAGCTCGGTATTCATATGAGCGGCAGAGCCACACCTGCCGGTAATGAACCTCGAGGTATACCCATGGCTCGCTTGCACCGACATAGACATGTATGGGACTTGGGCGTGCTGGTCAGTCTTGACATGCCGCGGCATGGGAATAGCCTCCTTGTTGCATAAATGTCCATACTGATGCATCAAGCATCATTTCGATAGTACCTATACGAAGTATCAGGTGATGAGAAGATGACCTCTGCCATGCGCACCCTTGCTACAGTTCCACTCCCCCTTTATGGAGAACTTTGTTTTCTTGCAAAATGTTGATGAAGGCCCTTGATGCACACGTTTTGCTGCGGGAACCTGTGATAGCTGTCAGCAGCTAGTAAAGTAACCCCTGCTACACTACCTACCTAGACAAAATGCTAGTACTGCTCGGTACTCTGTCAGCCAACTAAACCAGCTGCTTGGAGTACGGTAGTTCGGCCAAGCCGCCCAGAGGTCACCGAGGCAGTGCCGGTGCGCACCGTACCTAGGACAGTAGATAGGTAGTGTACAGGCACATCTACTACACGTGCTACTGCTCTATAGATGATGGCAGCAAAAGCATCTACGCCGGCGTAGTAGGCAGCTACTTCGTCGTGTCGTGTACGTGTGAGTATGAGTTGGAGACCAACTAAACTACCTCAATGCTTCATGTACAAAATGTATGCAGGTCTGCTGAGAAGGGCACTCTTCGGGATATTAAACGCTTGGCTTACTACTATTTCGACGTAGTGGAGGGTAGTCATATGCATACTAGTGTAGGTACCAGCGCGACGGTATCCACCACGCTCATTTGTCTCGGAGGTTCCACAGTACTCTTGGAAAGCTGCGGCTGCTTACATACACCAGAACCGACTGTTAGCCAATGAACGATGCGTATCCCTCTACATACTAGACCATACAGAGTCTAGTGGGCCTTAGCTATATATGGACATGGAGTAGCAGAGTATAGGTGAGGATACTAGCCACTCAGGTACTCTTGGTGTTCTTCATCAACGACACTAGTATTTACACTGCTTACGTACACTAACCAGTCGATGAGCCACGGTCCCGAAACACGCAAGAATGAGGGCATATGAATGATAAATTAAATAAATTAGCTATATCGTCTACATTAGCCCGTCAGACTAGGACGGTACAGGCGGTCTGGCATACACTAGTAGTAACCTTGATGACTTGGGCTTTGACCTCACTTCACCAAGCATTCGCCAACGACGAAGTCGGGTACCTACCATTCTAGATGCAGCCGGCAAACCCGCTGGGGACTGCAACACAATGAGAAGGAGAACACGGGGGGCGAAGAGGGGAGGGATAAGGAGGAGAAGAAGGAGAAGAAGACAGGGACAGTAAAGGGTACAGTACACTATCAGGGAACCGCAACCCTCTTGGGCGTGTGACGACTTGTCGCACTTCGTACACAGTACACTACCTACCCTACCACCTGGTAGGTATCCTACAGGTTAACAAATTCGAGCCTTGCCGTCCCAACCTGCCCCTAGTGCGTAGGAGGCAACTTCAGACACACACTAGTATCTGCCCAGCTAGACCAAGGTTGGCAGTAGAAATGTGGAAGTGGACGGGAGGAGGAGGAGCGCAGCGTGGAAGGTCATGGCCCTGGTCATGGGCCCTGCTCGCCTATCGATCCTTGTTCTGTTGATCTACACTACACATGCGGCGCGCCCTCATTACACTACTGCATTGGCAGAAGGCTGTCAGCATCCTGTCATGGAGGATGGACCAGGTCAGCATGTCCCTGGTTGCGGAGACTTGGAGATGACTACTGGCACGGAAATAGACACCTACACAGAGCTGGATGGCTGGTCAGGCCCGAGCTGGGACACACTGCCAAGTTGGATCAAAAGTCCAGCTCGAAGAGGGCGCGGCAGTATATATAAGACTCGCGATCGACCTAGCCTTCAACAAATGGAGATGTAACAGAACCACTGCCATTCTCTTCTCTCCTCGTCTCCATTCACTTGCACGGGCCTGGGCAGAAGTTTGGCTCTCGACTTTTCCTACGGTTCTTTTTTCCTTTTACCGCCTGGGAACAACACTCTTTTTGGAACGGTTCTCTACATACTCGAGTTGCTAGTGACTGGTTCGAAGATGAAGTCCTTCTCATATCTCGCGCTATTGAGCGCGATTGCGCCCTTTGCCTTGGCAGGGTAAGATACCCCTCCCCCTTACTTGTGAATCCAGCCTGGTCAAAATGCTAACCTCGAGTGCTTCACAGCTCTGGGCCCGACGGAGTTGATGTCTTGATTGACCCCATTCAGCCTCAAAACCACTATCCCCAGACAAGCGACAAGCTCATCAAGATTCAGAAGCCAGCGAAGAAGGAGTACGAATACATCATCGTGGGCTCAGGCCCTGGTGGTGCTCCCCTCGCTGCCAACCTCGCCATTGCCGGTCACAGCGTTCTACTGATCGACGCTGGTGGCGACTATGGTCACCTCCGGGAACGCGAGTCGCCGGCTCTGGCCAACCCGAGTTCCGAAAGGAACGAAGTGAGCTGGGGTTTCTTCACGCACCACTACGAGAACCAGGAGCTGGCCCTCAAGGACCGCAAGCTTACCTGGTTGACCCCAGACGGCAAGTACTACAGTGGACTGAACGTCCCTGAGGGTTCGACGATACTGGGTAACTTCTATCCGCGATACGGCGGTCTCGGTGGTTGCGCCGAGCACAACGCCCTCGTCGCTCTGCTTCCCAGCAAGAACGACTGGGACACCATCAAGAACATCACGGGTGACAAGAGCTGGGACAACTCTGCTATGAGGAAGTACTTGAAGAGGGTAGAGAAGGTCGAGTACCCCTTGCCTAACCCTCACGACCCAAGCCACGGATTCGACGGATACATCAGCATGTCCGTTAACCCTGCCGCTATCCCAGCGCAGGATATCAAGCTGATGTCCGTGTTTGCTGGTGCCGCCAAGGCTTTCGGCGTGGACAACACCGAAATCACGAGCGCTATCAACAGTGCCGTGTCGTTTGCTCAGGAGAACAGCATCGACTACGAGACTGGCCTCCTCCCGTTGAACCTGACCAAGCCTTTGACGGATGCCATGGCCAACATGCTCGAGTGGGATATTAACAACGACCACCCGGACAGAGACACGAAGAGGGCTTTTGCACGCCTGCCGCAGCACATGGACTCCACCCAGTACCGTCGCTCAACCCCTCGCGACTACGTATACAACATCGCGACCGCGACCAAGCCTGATGGCTCCAAGAAGTACAAGTTGGACGTGGCTCTGAACACCCTGGCTACCAAGATTCAGTTTGATACCAAGGGCCGCAAGCCCAAGGCCACAGGTGTCGAATACCTGTTCGGACAATCTTTGTACCGCGCTGACCCGCGTTCCAGCAAGACTGAGAATGGTGGTGTACCTGGCTCCGTTAAGGCCACTAAGGAAGTCATTGTTGCCGGTGGTGCTTTCAACTCCCCTCAACTCCTGAAGCTGTCTGGTGTCGGCCCCAAGGCTGAACTCCAGAAATTCAAGATTCCAGTCGTCCTTGACCTGCCCGGTGTTGGTGAGAACCTTCAGGATCGTCTCGAGACGAGCGTGAACGCTGAGTTCCCCACCAACTTCACCCGTATTCTCGCCTGTTACTACCTGGCCGCTGATGGAGACCCGTGCTGGTCCCAGTATGTCGACCCTAAGCTCAAGGATGCTGAGAAGGGTACCTATGCCTCCAACGGTGTCGTTATGGGCAGCTTTTTCACCACAAGTTACTCCGACGATGGCGAGCACGATATCTGGATTGGTGGTTTCCCCGCTCTGTTTAACGGCTTTTACCCTGGTTATTCGTCCAACGCTGCTACTCCCGTTAACAAGAACTACTGGTCTTGGCTCGTCCTCAAGGCCCACACTCGGAACCACGCTGGTACCGTCAAGCTGGCTTCTACCAACCCCCGTGACACCCCGATCATCACCTTCCATAACACCTATGAAGGTATGCCTAAGGACCTGGCTGACAAGGACGTCGGTGCCCTTCGTGAGGGTATGCGCATGGCCTTGAGCTTCTACGAGAACATCCCCGCCATTGATGGTGCTGCTTCGATCTTCTGGCCGCCTAAGGAGGTCACCGATTCCGATGAGAAGCTCGATGAATGGATCGTCGAGGAGGCTTGGGGCCACCACGCCTCCTGCTCGAACAAGATCGGTGCCGATGACGACCCGCTGGCTGTCCTTGACTCCAAGTTCCGTGTTCGTGGCATCGACGGCCTTCGTGTTGTTGACGCGTCTGCTTTCCCCAGAATCCCTGGTGTTTTCCCTGTGCTCCCCATCATGATGATGTCGGAGAAGGCCACCGAGGACATCTTGGGCAAGTCGGGTAGCTGCAAGCCGAAGAAGCAGTAAGGGCGAGGCCCAGCGACAGAGAAGGTGGACGAAGACCCGTATGATGTAGCATCATGGGGCATCGGTCATCGCTGGAGGATCAGGGCAAGAGTGCTCTAGCCTGGGTGGCTGATCGACGATATGGTTTGCATATACTTGCTTCTGTTTCGATGTATATATTTTGGTCACAAAAGATGAAAATCTCATCAGTTGACAAGCTCTGGTTGCATTTTCGCACATGGTTTTCAATGTTATATAGTTATCTATTTGGCTCATAGCGGTTAGAATTGTTAGAATTCAAAGCGGTTTCAACAATAATCAGTTCGAGTGTCGCAGTACGATATGTGCAACTGCAGACAATCAAGTCTCCCACTTGACTGTGTTTGACTTACGGTAGTGTACCGGTTATAACGCTGCAGTTCTATTCCGTGACATCGAACCATTTATCTCGCAGCCGAGGTATCCATACATTGTGGTTTTAATATCAATGCTCTTACGAAGTTGGCGAAATTTGTTGTAAGTGTGCAGCCCCCTGGGCACCCTTCTAGCTGAAGGCGCAGCCCCATCTGTGAAAGACGGCTTTGCCAATAGTCAAGGCGCCAGGGTAGTGCGTTATCTGGCACTACGCCTCCAACAACGTTCTAGTAGGCTGTAGGGCCCGTTGGCGTGATGAATTCTGCAGCCACTTCGCAGTCATGGCTCATCTTCGGACCTACGCCCCCAACGCCCATCATGGTCCCTTGGCGTTGGCTTTTGTACGGTTGTAGTATCGCTGCCAGCGTCTGCCACACGTAGCAACTAGTACAGCCGTAGTCAAAGAAAACAGTGAATTCGGGGCCCTGATGATCTCCAGATGCGATCCTGGCCACGAAGGGCCGACTTATCGCCAACGAGGTGCGGCTGCATAAGGCAAGCCCCAACGTGTTCTTGGCTGGAGTCGGTGTTTAAAATCGACGGCAAGTGCCAGTAGAACGCCTTAATGACCGGCATCGTAGTCATCGCATCACGAATCGCCTGCCAGGCCTCCACTGCCTTCGGCGGTAGCTCCACTCGTGAGTTCTTCGGTCCAACCGATAGGCTGGTAAGAGGTCCGGCCAGTAAAGAATAGTTGCCGATGAGATGCCGAAGATATCCGGCCGCGTTGGTGAAAGCCCGTATGCCTTCGTTTTTGACGGAAAGAGGTACGACTAGAGTAAAACAAAGGCTTTGCCTTCGTTTTTAACGTAAAAAGGTACGACTGGAGTAGAACGAAGGTCTTCTTTACCTTAAAAAATTCTTTTTGCTATAGATTTTATAATAATTTTTTTTTTATTTAGGCCTAGTTATTATTACTTATTAAAAAAAAATCCGTATTAAAAAATAAATATTATAAATATTTAAATATAATAATATATAAATATTAAAATATTAATACTTTTTATTTTATTTTATTTAGCTTTTATTTATTTTTTTATTATAATTATTATAGCATTATTATTAAAATAAAAACAGTTTTTTATTGTTTTTATTATAATATATATATTATATTACGCGGTATAACGGCTTATAATATATAGCTATATTAAATATTATTTAATAAATATATAAATAAAAACTATGCTTTAAAGCTAAATAAAAACTTTTTACGCTTTTTTTTAAATAATGTTTTAATTTTTTTATTATTATAAATGCGCCGTATATGCTTTTTTTTTTTACTTTTAAATTGTTTTTATTATAAGTTTAATGCGCTATTTATTAAAAAGTTTATTAATAGCTAATAGTTAATTATTTAAAAAACTTTAACTTTTTTTTAAAAAGTTTAAATTTTTTTATTTATTTTTAATTATTTATTTAATAATTATAATTAAGCTATATTAATTTAATTTTTATTTAATTTTTATTTTTTTATTAAATTTTTAGCTATATTATAATATTATAGCTTATTTATTTATAATAGCTAACGTATAATATAACCTATTAAATTATATAAGCTAACGGATTATTTTTTAATATTTTTATATATATAACTAAAATAACTTAATTATAACGCATTAAATTAATTAAATTTAATCGGATATATTTTTATTAAATGTTTTTATAATATGTTAATAAATGCGCGCATTATGCCCGGGCTTGCCGTATATTTTATATTTTTATATATACGCTAAACCACTTTTTATATAACGATTATTTATATATACTTTTTATAAAATCTGCACATTTATAGCTTATTTTATTTTAATATTTTATTTTTTTATATAATAAAAATTTTTTTTTTAAATATATTTATTTTTTATATAGCAGTATTAGCTAAATTTATAATTAGTTATATAAAATATATTAATTTATTTTAATAAATAAACTTTATATATAAATATAGTTATACTTTTTATAATTTAATTAACTGTTTAAAAAAAATTTAATAAATTATTTTAATATTATATAATTTTTTTTAATATAATTAATTTAAAATTTAATATTTTTAATATTATATAAAGTTTATAACTATTAAACAAATATTTTTTAGCTAATAATAATAATTTAAACGATATTTTAGTTAATAATTTCGTTTTAAATTATAAAATTATATAATTTAAACTATATAAAATTAATTTAATATTTTAAAAAGTTTTTTAAATATTTAATTTAGTTATAAAAGCTTTATATATTTTATAAAATATAATAAAAAAATCTTTTTTATAATATAAATAATATATAGCCGGGCTAATTTATTAATTTTTTTATATATATACGTTTTAATAAGCTAAAATAACTAATATTAAAAAATTAAAAATAATATAATAAATAAACAGGCATATAAAAAATAATAATATTATATTTTTTAGTATATAATTTAAATTTAATAAAATAATAGCTTTTATAGCTATTTAAAATTAAAAAGTAATAAATATTTTTTATATAATAAATAGTATATTTATTAAAATATTAAATTTAATTAAAATTTTATTTATTTATTATTTAGCTGTTTTTTATTATTATAATAATTTAATTAAATAATAAAATATTATTTTTATATTATAATAAAAAATAATTTTTTATTATTAAAATAATATATAAAAAGATTATAATTAAAGCTATATAATTTAATATTTTAAACTATTAATAATTATTTTTAATTATTTATATATATAAATTTCTTTTATTTATATTAATTAAAAATTATAATAACTATTTTAACTGCTATTTTATTTATTATAAAGCCGGTGTTATTAAAATTATAAATATTTTTTAAAAATATATTATTTTTAATATATATTAAAATTTTTATATAAAATTTATTAATAATCGATTTTTTAATAAAATATATTTAAAAATTAAATTATTATTATATAAAATTTAAAATTTAATTAATGCTTACTATAATCGTATTATATATATGTATAAAAATTCGCTATATTTTTAATATTATTTAATTAAAAAATAATAATTATAAAATTAAAATTATTATATATTATATAATAGTTTACTTTTTATATTTTATTAATTTTTAATTAAAAATGTATATAATTATAATGCTAAGCATATAATATTAAATATAACATATTATATATTATTATAACGCGTTAAAAAAAGTTTTTTATTATATTTTATATTTTATAATATAAGCTATATATTTTTTATATATAATAAAAGCATTATTAATTATTAATTAATTAATATTTAAAAAATATATATATAAAAATTAAAATAATAATTTGCTAGCTTATACAATCCGGTTAGTTATATTATACATTATATATATATTATATTTATTTAAATATTTATTAAATAATATAATATATTTATTTTTAAATTATTATAGCTTAAATTAGCTATTAAATAAGCATTTATAAAAATTAGCGCTTTATAAAAAATCGCTTTTTAGCTATAAATAATAAATATAAATAAAAAAATTAATTTATATTTAATTTAAATTTATATTTAAACTTTTTTATATAGCTAGCTTTTTTTATAGCTAAATTTAATTTAATAGCTAATAAAAACTTAATAATAAATAAAAGTTAAAAATATAATGCTTTTTATTATTATAGCGTTTAATATAGCAATACGGTATAAAAACTTATAATAACTTTATATTATAATAAAATAAATAAGCTAAAAAAAATTTAAAAAAGTTTATAGCTTTATTAAAAAAACTTTATAATATAGTGTACGTTATATTTACCTGCTAGGTGCGCAGCACTTATAACTGTTTTGCTAGCTATATAGTGTTTCCATTATTATTACAGCCGTATATTAGTGTGTTAGCCGCAACGCGGTATATATTTACAGCGAGCCTAGCTATATATATAGCGCAGCAGAGGCTATAATAATCCCTTTTTTATAAAAAAAACTTAGCTTAAGTTTTTTGTTACGCTTAAAGCTTTATATTATAAAGCTGTATAAAAATTAAAAGCTACGCTTAAAATTTAAATTTTTACTTTTTATAATTAAATTAATATTTTTAAATAATAAAAAGTTATTTTTAATTTATATAACACTTTAATATATAAAAGCTTTTAATTTTTATTACTAAACCGTTACATTAACACTTAATTTAATAACTTTTATTTTTTTATAACTATATTTATATATATACCTTATTTTACTTTTTTTATTTATATTTTATTTTTATAGTTATTATGGCGTTTAATACGGCAGTACGGTGTAAAAACCTATAATAACTTTATATTATAATAAAATAAACAAACTAAAAAATAAAAGAAAAAAAAGCTTATAGCTTTGCTAAAAAAAACTTTATAATATAATGTGCATAATGCCCCACCTGCTAGGTGCGCGGCACTTATAACCTTTTTGCTAGCTGTACGGTATATTTACTATTATTATAGCCGTGTGTTAGCTGCAACGCAGTATATATTTATAGCAAGCCTAGCTATATATATAGCATAGCAAAAGCTATAATAATTCTTTTTTTTATAAAAAAACTCGGCTTAAGTTTTTTGCTACACCTAAGGCTTTATACTATAAACCTATATAAAAAATTAAAAACCACGCCTAAAGTTAAATTTTAACTTTTTATTTATTAAATTAATATTTTTAAATAATAAAAGGTTGCTTTTAGTCGATATAACACCCCGATATATAAAAGCTTTTAACTTTTACTATTAAACTGTTGCACTAATAATTAATTTAATATTTTTTTAGTTTTTTATAGCTATATTTATATAAGCTACTGCTTTATTTTTTTATTTTATATTTTATTTTTATTAATTATAAAAATGTAGCTTTATTGTCGTTTTAGTAAAGGTTATTAAACCTATTTTTTAAAGTCGCCTTTTTTTATATTTTTAATTATAGCGGCGGCTTAGCTTTATTAAAGTAAACGTTATAATATTTATAAATTTTTTATAGCAAGTTTTTTAAATTGTTAGCAAAATATTATTTATTATTATATTTTTATTTTTTTTTATAAAATTTTATAAAATAGCTTTTAGTTTTAAATTTTAATAAAAAATTATATTTAGTTTTTAATTTTTTTTTAGTGCTTTATTAATTATTTTTTTATTTAGTTATTTAAAGTTTTATTTTAATAATAAATTTTTTTAATTTTTTTAAAGTCTGTTTATATAAAACTATCGGCTTTTTTTTTAACTTTTCGAAAATTTTAATTAAAAAGTGTTTAAATTATCGTTTTTTATTTATATAATTTTATAAAAACGTCGCATTATAAAATATTTTAGCTTATTATTAAAGCAGTTAATTTTTTTTTTTTTTTTTATATTATATAAATATAATCGCTTATTTTAAAATCGAGATTGTAGCAGTAACGGTTTGCCTGTTTAATTATGCAGCGTTAAGCTTTAATAATCTGCTGCTTTGCTATTATTATATATTTATAAATCCGTCGGATATAATTTTATACCTTTTTATAGTTTAGCTTTTTTTTAAAGCCTAGTTATATAAATTTTAAGTTTAAAACTTTTAATTAAATAGTATTTATATTAGCCGGCCTATTAGTACTTTTTAAAGTGATAATTTTTTTAAAAACTTATAAAAAAGCAAAGCTTACACTATATTTAGCGCTAAAAAAACGTAAAACTAGTTTTTTAAAAAATAATTAATATATAAATATAAACGCTAGTTAATTTATTAATATATTATTTTTATTTATTTTATAGTTTATTTATATATTATAAATAAAAAAATTAATTAAATTTTATAAATTTTTAAAAGTTTATTTATAAAGTTAATAATAAATTATTATTTTTAATTATTTATAAAGCTTTTTAGCTATTTTAATATTTAAAATAAGCTTTAATAAAATATTTTAGCGGCATTTTTAGCTGTTGCTTTATTTTTATAAGCTATTATTTAAATAAGTTTAATTAATTAGTTTATTATATAAAATATTATATTATTTCTGTTTTTATTTTTAAAAAAGCTTTTAAAGTTTATTATAACGTATTACTAAGTGTAGTTTAATACTAACAATAGCATTAGCTTTTTTAAGGTTTTATTATAAAATGTTTTAATAGCTTAGCAAAAGCAGTTAGCTATATATTAATTTATTATTATTTATAACTTTAGCTATTAGTACTTTTTAGCTACTAAATGCCTCGTTTTGCTACGACCAGGGTAAGCAGTTATTAAGCGCTTATATTTTTTTTTAATTATTTATATATATAAATTGTTGGTATTAAGTACTATTAAGCGTTTTTTATATAAAATAAAGTCGCTAAGCATGCTTTAATCGGGGTTTTTTTTTATTATATGCCTTTTTTTAATAGTTTTATAAAGTAATATTTTTTTTATTAGCTTTTAAAACTATATTAATTAAAATTATTTTTAATAAAAACGGTAAAGTTATTTTATTTAATATATAAATTATTAGCACTTTATTATTAAAATTTTTTATTAAAATAACTGGCTTAAATAACGCTATTATTTTTTATTTATTTTATTGCTATTTTTAAATTTTTAAATTTTCGGTAAGTTAAAATAAAATATCGGCAATAATATTTTATAATTTTAATTAGTAAATAATTATAAAGTTATAATATAAAATAAGCTCTGTTTAGCTAGCTTATTTTAAATTTAATATTTATTTAGTGTTAAAATATATTAAAGCTTTATAGTTAATAATTATAATAAAAAGCTATAGTTATTATAAGCTAATTAGTTTAGTGCGCTAATAAATTAAGCTTTTAATAACTGCAAACATTTTTTATTATAAATTTTATAGTTTAATTTAGCATTATATAATATTTTAAAGTAAAAAATAACCGGCTTTTAAAAGTCC
This sequence comes from Nemania sp. NC0429, assembly GCA_022578495.1. NCBI lineage: Eukaryota > Fungi > Ascomycota > Sordariomycetes > Xylariales > Xylariaceae > Nemania > Nemania sp. NC0429. The sequence continues at coordinate 578,168 of MU392157.1, read as the reverse complement.
GTTTTAATATTTTGTTATAAAAAAACGCTAGCCGTAATTTTATTTAAAGCGTTAGTTTTTATCTAAGTTTTAGCTTTAAAAAAATAGCGAAGTATAAGTATATTAGTTAAAGCTTTTTTTAATCGGTCGAACATTTATTAATATTTTTTAATTTATTATAATAATATATTTATATAAGTTAAACCGTTTAAAGTTTTAGCGATTTATTTATACTTTTTAATAAACTAGCAATAAAAATTATAAAAACTTAAAAAAAAGCGTATTTTTTTTAATTATGCTTTGCTATTTTTTATTAAAGCTATTTATTAATAAATTATTTTTATTTTAATAAAGTTAACTTTAATTTTAATAGTTTTAATTATAAAGCTTAAAAATTTAGTTTTAGTGGTATAAAATTCGCATTTTTTAAAGTCAGCCTATAGCCCGGCTTTTTATAGTCGTTATAGCATTTAATTTATATATTGCTAATAGTTGGCGGCATTATTAAAATAAATAAAAATATTGTTAATATATGCGGTATAAAAAATGTCGAAATAATTTTTTAAAATATTATTAATATACTATTAAAAAGTCGCCGAACTATTAATTAATTTAAAAAAATAATACTTTAAACTAATATATTTTATATTATATTTTAAAAGCTGTTAATAATTTATTTTTTATTATTATTTAAATATAATAAAAAGCTTATTATATATTTATTTTAATAAATATTTTTATTTTAAAAATTTATAATAACGTTTTATTAATTAAAAAAATTAAGTAGCGATTTTTTTATATAATTATGTTTAGCTTTTAGTAGTTTATATAAAATTGCAGCAATTTGTTTTTTTATAAGCAAATAAAATTAGTGCTGCTTATAAAACTATAGTTAATTTTATAATTTTTTTAAATAAGTTTTTATTAATATATTTTTTATAAGTTTTAATTTTTTTTCAAATTATTTTATATAATGTATTATATTTTAATAATTTAGGCTTTTTTTTTAAATTTAAATAATAGTTTATTTTTAAACGTTATAATAGCATATTGTTTAAAGCTGTTTTATTAAACACGTTTAAATATTTATAGTATGCTTTTAAAACTATATATATAATAGCTTTTTATAGTTTTTTTTATTTTAATTTAATATTTTACGTTTTTTTTATTTAATAATACAATCGAATTTTTTTAATAATATAGTTTTATAAAATTAAACGATTTTATATTATATTAAAAAATTATAAACGTTTGCGCTTATTATAGCTATTTTAAATTAGTGCTTATACTATCCGACTGCATTTTTTTATAGTATATACTTTTTATATTTATTTTTTAATAAAAAGTTTTAATTTTTTTTAATAGCTTTTTTTAGCCGGTTAGCTACTTATATATATTTTAAAAAAAAGACTGTAAAATTATAATATTTTTTATTAAATATTTAAGCTATTTATTTTATTTTTTATTATGTATAATCGGAGCTTAAATCGGAGTTTATTTATAAAAGTCGTAAAATGGTTTTAAAAACTAAATTTTTTATAATAAAAGCTAGGTTTTTTTTTAAATATTTTAATTTAACAATATAGTTTTAAATTTAAAAAAGTTTTTTTAGCTAGCAGATTTAATTTATACGCTTATTTTTTTATTATTAATTTTTTAGGTTTATTATTTTAAATTAGCAATTAATATGTTTTTAGTAGCTAAAGTTTAAAATAAAATCGCCGGCCTAATTTATAAAAATATTAAAAAAATAATATTTAAGCTTTTATTAGCTCGGAAATAATAAATATTAATAATATATATTTATTAGTATGTTATAGTATTTAAAAAACTTTTTACCGATAATTATATTATATTTTATATTAATAATTAATAAAAGCGCATTTAAAATAATACGTTTTTATATTTAAAAATAAGCTTTTAAAGCTATATTTACTTTTTAAATCGCTTTTTTATTATATCCGGCCATAGTAGCTAAGTTAAACTTTATAATTTGTTTAAGCTTAAAATATTTTAATATTTTTATAGCAAATTTTATATTAATTAGTAAATAAACGTCGGCTTTTATATTAGCTAAAGATTTTAAAATTAAAATAAATTTATTATATGCTATAATATAGTTTATAAATAAAAAGTTTTTTTTTAATAGTTTTTATAAAAAATTAAATAGAATTTTTTTATATTTTTTTATTTTTAGTGCTAATATATTAAAATATTTAAAATAAAAGTTTATTATTTTTAAATTATATTTTTTAACTAAAGGCTTTTTTAAACCAGGTGTAAAAAAAGCCTTTGTTTTTAAAGGCTAACTTTAAAACGGCTAGTATAAGCGCTAAACCCGACCAACCGATTTTTATTAACTGCAACTTTAACACACTAGATAAACTGCACTCTGCGTTAATAAGCTAAGCTTAAAGCGGCTAGCGCATAACGTACACCGCTTAATAAAAATTTTTACTTTTTTAAATCTGCTATTATAACCGTTTATTTAAAAAGTTTGCTATATATATTAATATATTAAAATTATAAATAATAATAATAAAGTTTTATTTTGCTTAGTTAGTACTAATTTATTTTATAACCGCTTTATTAGCACTTTTTATATACTATTTTGCTGCAAAGCTAATTTTAGCTATAATATATAATAAAGCAGTATATATAATATTTAATTAAATAATAATTTAATTTTAAAATAATAAATTTTATTAGTATATATAATATAAATATAGCCTCGCTATTTTATTATAAATATATTATAAAACTTTATTATTAAATGCGTAGGCCAGTACTAATAGTATTTTTAGCGTTAGACTAGCATTTTTTTATTTTTAATTTTTTAAACGTTTTTTTATTATTGCCGATTAAATTTATATAATAAAAAGGTAATAGCAGGTACTATAATAATAATATAAAAAAAGCGGGTATTGCAGGCCGAAAGTTTATTTATTAATTATAATTTTTAAATATTATTATTTAAACATTTTTTTATATAAAAAAAATCGGCTATATTTGCTTTATTATTTTTGTTTTAATAAATATAAAAAAGTAAAAGAAATTAATATAATAAAAATATGTTTATATTAATTAAAATTAATTATTAGTTTAAAAAAAAACCTGTTTTATTTATATAAAAAATCTATATATTTTATTAAATTTTTTAAATTTTTAATTATATTAAATATATTTATTTGCTTTATTAAAATATAAAAAAAAGTTTTTTTATAAGCTTTAGCTGCTGTTTTATTTAAATTATAAGCAAAATTTAAATATAGTCCGGCTTAATATTTACTATATAATGCGTTTTTAGCACTATAAAATATATTATCTGTTATATATTTTTAATTATAGCTTTAATATATTATATTTAAATATAAACTTATAGTTAGCGCTTGCTATAATATTTTTATTTAATTATTACTGTTTTAGCATATAATTTCGATTTAATAAATAAAATAAAATAAAAAAACATTATAAATTATAATTTATTTTATAACCGCTTTGCTAGCACTTTTTATATACTATCCCGCTGTAAAACTAATTTCGTAGCTTATTATCGGCAACTTTAAAATGGCTGTTTATAATATTAGTCGATATAAAATATATAACAGCACCGCTATAAAACCTTTTTATTATTAAGCATATAGGCCAGTACTAATAATATTTCTAGCGCTAGACTAATATTTTTTTATTTTCGATTTTTTAAACGTTTTTTTATTATTACTAATTAATTAAAGGTCGACTTTAAAAAAGTTCGTAAAAAATGCGACATTGTTAGCAAAGGCGCTATATAAGTTAGGTTATTAACTATAGCTAAAATACTTTTTAATTTTCGGATTATATAGCTTTTATATTTAAATATTTCTTTTTACTCGTTTTTATTTTTAATTAAATTAATAACTAAGATATAATAGCCTACGCGCTAATTTCTTTTTTTTTTATTTTTAAAGCAACTGCTTTTTAGTTTATAGCAAGCATTAAAAAGTGCTTTTAATATTAATAGGCTAAGCTTAAAGCGGCTAGCGCATAATGTATACCGCTTAGCAAATTTTTTTATTTTTTTAAATCTACTATTATAATTTAATTAAAAAATTTATTATATATATTAATATATTAAAGTTATAAATAATAATAATAAGGTTTTATTTTATTTAATTAATATTAATTTATTTTATAACCGCTTTGTTAGCATTTTTTATATATTATTTTAGTATAAAACTAATTTTAATTATAATATATAATAAAATAGCATATATAATATTTAATTAAATAGTAATTTAATTTTAAAATAATAAATTTTATTAATATATATAATATAAATATAACTTCGCTATTTTATTATAAATATATTATAGCCGAAATAATTATTAAAAAAATACTATTATATTAGCAAAAAAATATATATAACTATATAAAAAATAAGCGGTTATAAAAAAAAATAATAATTAGTAGCGAAATATTAAATTAAAAAAAATAAATAAAACTATGCTAATATAGCTTATATTTAAAAATCGACTAATTTTAAAAAAATTTATAAAAAATGCAATATTATTAATAAAGGCGCTATATAAATTAAGTTATTAATTATAGCTAAAATATTTTTTAATTTTTAAATAATATAGCTAATAATTAAAATATAATAGCTTGCGCGCTAAATTTAATAAAGTTTATATAAGCTTTTTTTTTTAAATTGCTATTAGCATACTATATAATAAAAAAAGCTTTTTTTTTTTCTTTTAAAATAACTGTTTTTTATTTTATAGCAAGCGTTAAAAAAATGCTTTTAGTATTAATAAGCTAAGCTTAAAGCGATTAGCGTAAGCTTATACCGTTTAGCAAAATCTTTTATTTTTAAAAAAACTGCTTTTTATTTTATAGCTTTAACTATAGCATTAGACTATAATATTTATAATTACTAATTTTTTATAATTAATATATTGCTTAAATAAAAATAATAAGCTTTTATAATAAAAATAAAAATAATTAAAATTATATATAAATATTAGCAAAAAAATAGTTTAAAGCTTAAACTAAATACTAATTATAGCTAAATAAATTTCCGGTTTATTAAATAAAATTAGTATTTAGTTTAAGCTTTAAACTGTTTTTTTATTAATATTTATATATAGTTTTAATTATTTTTATTTTTATTATAAAAGCTTGCTATTTTTGCTTAAATAATATATTAGTTATAAAAAACTAGCAATTATAAATATTAATAAATATTTTTAGCTTTAATTATAATATTAGATTATAATATATATAATCGTTAATTTTTTAGCTTTATATTTAATATAAACGTTAAAAAAATGCTTTTAATATTAATAAGCTAAGCATAAAATAGCTAGCATAAGCGGTAGCTTATAAATTAGCGCTATATATACTATATTAAAATATTTTATATATTTTTTAAAATAATAAAAGTTAGCATTATTAAAGTTTAAAGGTTATTTATTAAAGCTTTAAAAATAATGTTTATATTATAGCGACCTTATTATTTAAAATGCTTTTATTATAAAATAAGTTTAAAAAATGCTATATTAATAAAAAAGTTTTATAAAATAAATAGTCCGCTTTTAAAAAATATTAATAATATTTTAGCTAAACGCTAATAATTTAATAACTTTTATAATATTTGTTAATATTTTATTATATAAAAAAAGTTTAAATTAGAAAACTGCATTTAAATAGCTTTATATTTAAATATTTTTATATTTAAATAAATTAATAATTAAGCAAATAAAATGTTTTATTATATAATTTATTAATTAATTTAATAGCTTTATATTTAAGTATTTTTATACTTAAATAAATTAGCGATTAAGCAGATAAAATGTTTTATTATATAATATATTAGTTAATTTAATAGCTTTATACCTAAGTACTTTTATACTTAGGTAGATTAGCGGTTAAAAAAATAAAATTTTTTATTATATAATCTATTAGTTAATTTAATTAGTTAGTTTATTATTTAATAATTAATTTAATTATTAATTTAATATATAGCAGTTAATTTAATATATTATATAAAATTTAATATATAGCATTAAATTTAATATAGTATAATAAAGTAGGTATATTATAATAAAATAAAAAAGTATATCGCAGGTATATCGTTATAAAATAAGTGTATTGCAGTAAAATAAATAGGTATATTATAATAAAATAAATATATTATAGTTTATTTAATATGTTGCAGCGGCAGTTTATAGCAGTTATAATTAAATAGTTAAAAAGCTATATTTTTTTACTTTTTATTTTTTATATTTATATTTTTTTATTTTTTATTTTTTACTTTTTTTTATTTATTATATACTTTATTTTTATATTTTTTCGTTTTTTTTATTTTTTATACCTATGTTTTTTTATTTTTTATTTTTTTAAATTAGCTTTTTTTTGCTATTTTTAACATTTTGCGCTTTAAAAATGGCTGGCTAAAAAAGGCTAGTATTTTTAACACTTTAAACAAGCTAAAGCCGGCTATTTTTAAAGCTAAAAAAAATTTTAATAAAAAATAAGCTTTTATAGCCGCTAAATATTATATTTTTAAAAAAATTTATATAGTTAATTTTATAATTAATATTTAGTTATTATATTAATTTATGCTTTTAAATGCTAGTATAAAAAAAGTCGGTATAAAATAAACTTATACGTTTAATATATTAGCTAATTTGCTTTAAAGCCGACTAAAATAATATTATAATAATTTATTAAATATTAAAGCTAAAATTGTTGATAATATAACTATTAGCGCTTAATTAATTATTATTGCTAATATTTATAAAAATTTAAATATAAATAATAGCGACGTTTTTTATTATTTAAAATTTAATAGCTATAAAAATAAAAATAAAAAGTAAGCAGTATTTATAAGCCGGGGCATTAAAGCTTTTTATATTTTATTTATAACTAAAAACCCCGTTTAAATTTTTAAGTTAAAAAATATATTTAATATTTAAAATAATAATAATTATATTTAAAATAGCAACGGTTATTTATTATTATATAGTCTATAATATAATAGCTTTTATACTATTTAAGCTTATTATTAACATAAAATTAAAACGGCAGACTTTATAACTAATTTAAGCTAATATAGCTTTTAGTTTTAAAGCGTTTTTTAAAACATATTAGTATAGCTTTTAGCTTTAAAACGTTTTTTAAAACATATAAAACTAATTAAATTTTATTTAACTATATATATATAATATAATTATTTTTAATACGGTTATAAAAACTTAGTAATAATATAATTAATATAAATAATTGGCGAAAAAATATAAGCTAATTTAATAAAATTAAAATATTAAAAAAATATTTATTTTTTTATAATATCGCTGCATATAATATTTAAATTATATAAACTAAACTTTATTAGCCAAGCTATAAATAAATTTTTTTTTATTTTCTAATATAATAAAAAAAATAGCTATATATATTATATTAAAATGTTTTATATATTTTTTAAAATAATAAAAGTTAGCGCTGTTAAAGCTTTAAAAATAATGTTTATATTATAGCGACTTTGCTATTTAAAGTGCTTTTATTATAAAATAGGTTTAAAAAATGCTATACTAATAAAAAAGTTTTATAAAGCAGATAGTCCGGCTAAACGCTAATAATTTAATAATTTTTATAATATTTGCTAATATTTTATTATATAAAAAAAAGTTTAAACTAAAAAACTATATTTAAATAGCTTTATATTTAAATACTTTTATATTTAAATAGATTAGCGGTTAAAAAAATAAAATCTTTTATTATATAATTTATTAATTAATTTAATAGCTTTATACCTAAATATTTTTATACCTAGGTAAACTAGCGGTTAAACAAATGGAATCTTTTATTATATAATCTGTTAATTAATTTAGTAGCTTTATACCTAAGTACCTTTATATTTAAATAAACCAGCGGTTAAATAAATAAAAATTTTTATTATATAATCTATTAATTAATTTAATTAATTAGTTTATTATTTAATAATTAATTTAACTGTTAATTTAATATATAGCAGTTAATTTAGTATATTATATAAAATCTAGCGTATAATATTAAATTTAATATATTGCGGCAAAATAAGTGCATTATAATTAATTAAATATATTATAATTAATTAAATGTATTATAGTTAATTAAGTATATCGCAGTAAAAGCAGCAAAAAACCGCTTTTTATTTTAGCAATGCTGCTATAATAACAGTAATAAAAAAACAAATAAAAGCTAAATATAATTTAGCTAATCAGAGGCTTTAAAGGCTAGATAGACTAGGGCAAAAGGTATTAATACTATAGTACCTATGTACTATTATACCTAAATACCTATAATATTTACCTTTTTAATACGGATTTTTTTTTTAAATAGGTAATAATAACTAGGCTTAAATAAAAATTTTTTTTTACTATAAAATCTATAATAAAAAGAATTTTTTAAAATAAAAAAAACCTTCGTTTTATTTTAGTTGTACCTTTATACGTTAAAAACGAAGGCATTATTAAAAATTAAATATTTTTTTAATTAAATATGTTTTTTTTATTATTTTTATAATAATTATATTAATATAAGCGCTATTTAATTGTTTATAGTTATTTTTAATAAGTAATTAAAACTTTAATAGCTATATTTATAATATATAAAACATTTAGTTTAATTAAAAATTAGCTTTATAAAAACGGTTTAACTTTTAAAAGCGGTACTAAAAGGTTTAATGTTAAAATAGTTATTGCTTGCCTTTTTAAATTAAAAAATAAAAATATAATTTAATTATTAAGTTATTAACGTTAACGTCGAAAATATAGCAAAAATAATAAACTTAATAATTTTAGCTTTTTTTTTATATGCCTTATTAATTATATAGTTTTTATGCTGCTAATAATTATATATTTATATAAAATTATAATACTAAATAAAAATAACCGCTAAGTTTTTAAGCTTTTTTATAGCTAGTTCGTTTAAACGGCGGGGCAGGTAATTATATATATTCTGTTTATATTTTGCCGGCAGAACATATGTTTAACTAGCATAGCATATAAATTCGATTTTTTATTTAATAAACTTATTATTAGTTTTTATATTTAATATATAGGTATATTTATACTAAGCCGCTTTATATTTATTAAAATTATAATATTAAAAATATAAATAATCGAGCATTTTTTACCTAATTTTTAAAATAAGTTTTATATTTTTTTAAAAAATAATAAAGTTAATAAATCGTTTTTAAACTAACTTTGCTATTTTATTTATAATATATATAATACGCTTTATATTTAAATTTTAATAATTTAAATTTTTAGCTAATTTATTTTTTAAAAGTATAAATTAATATTTAAAATAAATATTAAATTTATTAAATTTTAGCTTATTAAAAATAAAAATAAAAAAAAAGTTAATTTTAGCAAACTAATAAGTGCCGCTTTTAATTATATTAAATTAATTAAAAGCTAGTATATTATTATAAACGGTGCGGTCTTTTTATTTTTTAAAATTATTTAAGTTTTAATTAAATAGCTTTTAGTTTGCCGATTAAAATATAAAAGCTATAATAAGCTATATATTTAATTGCTTAATAAATTAAAATATATTATTAACTAGCTTTTTATTAATAATTTTTAGCTTTTTTATTATAGCTTTATAATCGGCTTATTAAAAATAATTAACTGGTTTGCTATTTTTATTTATAGCGTTTATGCTTTTTATAAAATTTAACTGTTATTATAAAACAACGGTTTATTAATTTAGCGCATATATTTACTAATATAAAGTTTATAAGTTTTTTTTTATAATATTAGCAATATTTTTAAATTTTAAAACATTATTAAGTTTAAAAAAATTATTAAAGTTTTAATTTAAACTTTTAAAATATAATATTTTAATATTTTATAACTATTTTATTAAATTATTTAAAGTTAATAAAGCCGTCGACGTTAGGCTATACTTTTTAGCTATTTTTAATTAGCGTAAAAAAAAATAGCCGGCTATTTGTTTTTATTTAAAAAATAAACGGTATAAATATTTATATATTTTTATATAACAGTATATACTTTTTCGTTATTATTAATAAAAATTTCCGTTTTAGCTTAATTTTTTATAGTTAAAATATATTATTTAAAATATTTATAAAATTTTTTAATAAACTTTTATTAATTTATATTTTTATTTTTTTTATTGTTTATAATAAAAATATTAATTTTATATTAATTATATTATTTAAAATAAAAAAGTTAATAATTAGTTAAGCTTTTTCGTCGAACTTTGTTTATATAGTTTTAAGTTATTTTAAGTTTAAATCGGATAAAGCATAATAATTTAAATTAAACTTAGCGCTTTGTTTTATCCGCTGCGCCCGGGTTATTTTTACAGGCTATAGTGTCGGTATTAGTATTAATATTAAAAAAATTTATTATTTTTTTAAACTAATATAGTTAAGCTTATTTATTATTATAGCGTTTAATACAGCAATACGGTGTAAAAACTTATAATAACTTTATATTATAATAAAATAAACAAGCTAAAAAATAAATAAAAAAAGCTTATAGCTTTATAAAAAAAAATTTTTTAGTATAGTATGCGTAGTGTTTTACCTGCTAGGTGCGCGGCACTTATAACCTTTTCGCTAGCCGTACGGTATATCCGCCATTATTATAGCCGCGTGTTAGCCGTAACGCGGTACGTACCTACAGTAAGCCCAGCTATATATGTGGCACAGCGGAGGCTATAACAATAGTTTATATAAATATAGCTTTATTATTATTTTAATAAAAAAATTAAATTTATTTTTTAAAGCCGCTTTTTTTTATAACTTTAATTATAATAATAAACCAGCCTCGTCGGAGTAAACATTATAATATATATAAATTATTTATAGCAAGTTTTTTAAATTACTAGCTAAATATTATTTATTATTATACTCCCACTTTTTTTTATAAAACTTTATTAAATAGCTTTCGGTATAGCTATAAATTATTAGCCGTAAAACCGTATAATATAATATATATATTAACTTTTTATTAAATATATTAATAAAGCTTTATTAACGTTATGTTTATATTTAAAATAAATAAAACGCTTTATACCGCGCATTTTATTTATATATTAAATATAACTTTAATTAAATATAATGTTTTAAAAGTATATAATATATAAATTTTAATAATATAAATTTTATTTAAAAATAATATTATTTATATAATATTATCTCGTATTAAAAAGCTTTTTAATTTTAAAATATAGTTTTTATTTATATAAATATAAACGTTATATATAATTATTTAATTATAGTTTTTCCGTTAAAAACGAAAGCAAAGTTAACTTTGCTATAATGGTGGCTGCGTTAAAATAGCTTTGCTATTGCTATTAGTTAGTTTATGCGCCAGCTACCGCTTAGATCTGAGCTGTAAGCGGAGCAATTAACAGTGTGATATAAGAACCATGTCGGTGCATATGTGATGTGCCGCTGTATGGCCGCCTGATCGCTCGGCTGCCTAGGCCGCTTTGCTCTAGGTTGTCTTAATGGGAACGCATTCCACCGACTTGACACTACAGTAAAACCAGTCGCCCACAGAAGCCTGAAAAACCGTGACCGGCCACCAAGATTCTTCTGCGTGTCATAATGCAGGAACAGGTTGGCCCAGTTCAAGATCAAGCGCTTTCCAGACCTGATAGTCGAGACCGCCAAGACTCTGGCAGTGCGCCCGGTGATCACAAACTCAAGCCTTTCGGTGATGTCCGGCAGCGAGATTCTGCTGACAGGGGAGTTCATGACGGGGAGACGATTCGCTTGCTAAAGCTGCAGCCTGGTCAGAACGAAGACCCCATAGTCGTGCATCTAAGACAATGCCGACTTGATAGAGCCGAGCCCTACGAAGCACTTTCGTATGTTTGGGGCAACCCTCTAGACACAGCATCAATCACGCTACTTGAAGACGGTGACAGGGCTCCCTCTGAACAGCGTGTTACTAGGAATTGCTATGCGGCATTGAGAAGGCTAAGAAAACCCACACTACCACGAACGCTGTGGATTGATGCCATTTGCATTGATCAGAAATCCGATAACGAGCGTACTTCGCAACTACCCCTCATCCCACAGATATATTCCCAGGCGTCGCAAGTGCTTATCCATTTGGGACAAACTACGCCAAAGATCGACGTAGCACTTGATTACATCAGAGCCCTGGGTGAACCAGCCTCTGTATATGCTATCCATTCGACAGAGAGGGAATCTATCGGTGACTCGCTGAAGGCTTTATTCGCCATGCCATGGTTCCATCGCATTTGGGTGTTGCAGGAGATACACTTTTCAAAATCCGCCATCGTCATATCCGGCGATAGAGAGATCGACTGGGAACACTTCAGTTCACTCAAGGCTTGGAACGAATCAAGATATTACGCCAATAGAGACAACCTACCATTCAGTGTTCAATGGTTGACAGGCATACAGACGAGATCAAGATCATGGCGTGGCACTCTGGCCACGTTTCCTCAACGCCTTCTCCAAATGCTGTCAGAATCGAGAGCCTGTGGTGCCACAGATCCTCGAGACAAGCTCTTTGCCATATTACCGCTGATCGATGGATGGCATGATGGCAGTACACAAACAGCACAATCGAAGCAAGCTCGGCTCAGTATCTCCTCGGAACAAAGCGAAGACGATACAAACATACCCTCACTTCTGAGCGAGGAAGTGCCCGTAGAAGCCAATCACGGAGTCAGTATCGACAGACAATATCATACAGCCACTGCGATAGTCTTCACCAATCTAGCCGAGGATCTTATCGAGACATTTGGTTTATCAGTGCTTTCTCACTCGACGGGATTATCATCCTTGACCAAAAATCTGCCATCATGGGTCCCAGACTGGTCCACTGAGAGGCAGTACAATCCGTTGCGTGGTGGACGGACTCACAGCGGTGAAATAGATGTCTATCTCAATCCATTTTACCCCTCCGACTGGCTCCTCTCCCAGGCCGCCAGGTCGTCAACAAAATCCTGGCGTTTTAGCACCTTCGAGTCCACTACGGAAACGTCTCCTACGGCTCCTTCACAAACTACTGAAGCTCCACGCCGCCAGCTATATAGTCCGGCCATAATTATCGGCCGCATTGCTAAGATTGGACCAATTGCAGACATCGAGAAAGACTATCTTCCACTTGGCATCTGGCAATCTCTAGTTCTCGGACGAGACGATCTCCTAGCTCCAGTTTATAAGCTATGTGCACCCACCCCGCACCATGACTGCCATCCAGACTGCTTAAAAGCACAAGTTCCCGTGTTCGTGCGGACTCTCTTCGGTGATCTGAATCGTAATCCGCAGATGGTTAGGGAAGCTCTTCTCGATGTGCGCATCAGAAACAGTAATCGTGAAGGAGGGAAAGGGTATCGGAACCACGATTACGTTGAGGACTCCAAGCTTTGGGACTTTCTTCGCGAAATCCCTTTGAAGGAGAAGGAGAGCGCGGACGTGGTGAGCCCACCCTCGGAATCAGCGGGGCTGTATAACCTCTACAAATTTGTAGGCCCTAGCCCGGGATATTATATTCGAAGACTGTTCAGCATGTGTCATGGCAGTCGATTCTTTGTGCTCGAAGGTGAACGTGGTGGTATCGGGCTAGCGCAGTGGAATGCTGAGGTTGGTGATGAGGTTGTGAAGTTGGAGGACTCTTCAGATGTGTTCGTTGTCAGAGACAAGGTCGTCGACCATGTTGATGGGAGCGAGTCGAACAACGCTGGAGCGAAGATAGTGGAGTTTGTTGGAAAGGGGTTCGTATCGAGATTGCAGGATCTAGTAGAAGAGCTTGGCTCGGAAAACAAAGTAGAGCTTGTGATAAGATAGGATTAGAGGTCGGTATCGATCGATCGATGTGGTCGAAATGATTAGCAACTCGAATATTTCCGAATCAAGACATACAAAACTGTATAAGCTCACATATTAACGATCACTAGCCTAAATTTGGAGTTCTGAGCTCTCTAACAGGTTGTGACAGGAGATCGAGGAGATCTCCGATGGTAGATTCTTGTATATCAACCAGACTCAATCACCCGTTCTCTTCTCTTCGGGGTTTTCAAATAAGATTCTCGCTCGCAAAGGTTCAAGTGGGATTTTTGGTCCTTGGGAGTCGGCAAGGCATCTGAAAGATCCGAAGCATCTAAAGTTCCCGAGCCTAGCACCGCCGTATTTATTGCTTGGGATTCTCCCACGCCGTTGGCCATGATTGACCTATACCACCGTCCCCGTCACGACTGTGCCTCGATGAACAATATACAATTCTACCTAATTACAAGAAGGGGTATTCACAAGGGCGGGGTTTGTTCCCGCGAGTAGCGAGCTGGCTTACAGGACCATAAGAATACACGACCCGCGGGGGCTATGTATTTACACAAGTGCTCACCAATAGTCGCTGCAGTAGTATGTCCATGTGACAGGTCGTCGTCAACTCTCAGCCTTGAAATATGGTATAGGTACCTAGATAGTTACAGTTGGAGCTATCAAGGGACGCTGTTGGCTTTAGCGTTCCAGCGTATCTGGTGCCCCCCCTTTGTCTCCCTCGCATGCCTCGTGAGTGATGGGCCGGGCGCTACGGCGTTCAACACCTGCTTGCTGTGACTAGCCAGGAGCAAGGGATAATTAACATGCAGGTCAAATACTTACCGAGGCTCTCCCTCGCGCAATCTAGGGACATACATAATGCGCCTGTATTTCCTGAAGCGTTCCCGACATCGATGTGTCACGTTCAGCCAGCATGCCGTCTCTCACCTTTGATGTAGCAGCCCCTGTTACTCATACCATGGGCCTTTCCCTGCGGGCATATATCGCGCAACACATTCACTCCGACCTTCAGAACCAAACGATCGCTCGCATCGTGGTCACCGGGTCCTCTCAACGATATACACAATTCGGCAATGCAGCGATCGACTCCTTACGGCCTACCGTATCTTGGACCGACCCGGCGACGATACGCCTGACTTGCCTCCCCAGCAGAAATCTGATGCGGCATTACGCCGGCATCGTGGCTACGTACCTCCGTCTCTGCGGCCGGGATCCCGGTATCGTGCATCTCAGCCTTCCGGACCCGGATGAGACGGGCCGGCTTATACGGGAGTCCAATCTCCGGGCCATTGGCCACGTAGACCTGGCCATCATCGGCAGCGTCAACAACCTGACGGGGCTCGCGGGGCTAACGGATGACTGGCAGGGAGCTGATGGATCAGAAGATAGCATGTTCCGCTGGCAGACGATGGTATCATCCAGGGGCCAGACAGCTGCGCTTATTGGTTGCCTGGAACAGCTATGGGGTGAGACGGGCGAGCATTTGTTGCGTGCCCTGTTCACCTACTTAAACGTCAAGTGCGTTATATACACGGCCAAGTGCGGCAGCGTATCGAAAGAGTATACCGCGAATGAGTGGATAGCGACAGGATCTCAGGCCATCCTCGAGGGCGAAGTGATACAATGGCCAAACCCGTTGGACGGGGTGCTCGACGTGTCGAGGAGGGTGGCCCGGGGCTCGATCGTCACGGTGCCAACGCCTCTTTGCGAGACGCAGGAATGGCTGTCCGAGTGGTCGCCCAAGGTTAGTTGGGTGGACTGTGAAGTCGGATTCATGGCAAAGGCCGCTGTCGACCTTGGGGTCGAGTTCGGATATCTCCATGTGGTTTCCGATAACCTGTGCCAAAATGCCGGAGACAACCTGTCCAACGAGGATTCGGACGTCGTCTCCGGAAAGCGCAAGGTTCTGTATGATGAGATATGTAAAATCCTAGATGCGCTTTTATTTAGCAAGGAGATGAGAGGACGTGAAGCGAACCTTTTAGAGATATAGAGAACATAGATGCAACGATTAAGTACCTACCTTCCTTAGAAGGAGGGTGTTAGGTATCTACATATCGCTCTCTTACTGTATCCACCAACCAACCACGGACATGTACCTCGAAGATACCTCTACGAAGTACCTACACCTATTAGGTACATGAGTTTCTTAGTCAAGGTACGCCTGTACGTAGGTACGTACAGGTACATACCTGCAGCCAATCAGACAGCTGCATAAACACCTCTTGTCGCTCCGTGGATGTACTTTAAAAGGTACCACCTAGCTGATCGCTCGACTTCAATCGGCAGCCAATTGATTTGATCAATCGATCACTGCAACCTAACCTCTGGCGAGGTAGAACCAGCGTGTTGCCCGGACGCCGACAACCTTACCAATCTCTCCCTCCAACGTCATCCGCCACGAGACTCGTCACCAGCCTCTTCAAACCCTCCACGGAGAAATCATGGGTCTCTTCAGCAGTTCCGAGGGCCCGGCCAGTACGTACACAGCCATGATCACCACCACGAGCACAGAGAAAGAGAAAGAGAAAGAGAAAGAGAACGAGAAGATGCGCAAGAAACTGAGCTGACCATTGTCCCCCTCGCCAACCCCGATCAGAGGCCACCCGCGAAGAGATGAGCGACGCCAAGCTCCCGTTACCCTACCGCGACAGCTGCGCGAACCTCCTGATCCCCCTCAACCGGTGCCGCGTCGACACCTACTACCTACCGTGGAAATGCGAGGTGCGTAGCCCATTTTCAATCTCAGCTCAGCTCAGCATAGTCCTAGTCCTAGTCCCGGTCGCTCCAGACAGTGGACATCAAAACAGGAAAAGGGGGAGGAGAAAGGGCGGAAGAAGGAGAGGAGTCGGCGAGAGGAACAGGACGAGAATACGAAGAGGAGACTTTAGCGAGTGAGGGAGTGAGTGCTAATTCGTGCCTTACGACCCTCCCAGAACGAACGCCACAGCTACGAGAAGTGCCAGTACGATGAGTTCAAGAAGCGCGTGGCGAAGATGGACGAGCTGCGGGCGTCCAAGGGCGGCGCGCGGAGTAATTGATCTATTTTCCAAAAAAATCGATTTTAAAATAATCAACCAAATAACCACTCAACCAACCAACCAATCAATCAATTAACTAATCCATCCGTGCATTCACCGATGTAAAGGAGGGAATAAGACCCAAAAAAAAAGCGAACAGCTAAGCGAGAGAGACGAGGGCCTAGAGAAAGGGATAGCGGCAGAGAGAGCCGCCCGTCAGTGCTCAGTTCATTCATGTCCGCCGCCGCCCTGAGACCCGTCAGTCCGTATGTTGGAGGCACGGGAAACGGCCTAGTCTGAAAACGTACGGTCGGGCCATAATAAACTCCGATAACTGTATGAAAAAACTATATTTTCTACCCGCCCGAGGCGGCCCCTCAGATTTATTTACTGCCAAGTAAAATGAAAATTCAAGGGACGTGAATCCTGTCTGGCACGGCACTCATACATAATACCCACCCTCTCGATTTGATCCCTGGATTATGCCTCACCCTGTACACAAGAACAAACACGGACACATATATGGTATATCCGATCAGTTAGCAGACGCACAATACACTACAAAATAGAGATAGTGGTGAGAACAGCATTTAGATATTATCGCTTTCATGGCGAGTCTCAATTATCCTGTCACTTGGGCTAGCTAGCTCTGACAGGGTTCCTCATGCTACTTCAGCCTCCAGCACGATATTTTAGAAAAGTAAACGGCCAAAGCACGACACGCAAGGGCTGCCGGATAGTTGATAGGTGCAACAACTCACACGGCCCGAGAGAGTAAAATGCTAGATCACCGAGGCCCTTGTCCTGCGTTGTCGCTTCCTCACCCAGCCGTCCCCTCGGGGTAAGCTATCCGATTTAGGAGAGTAGTTCTCGTCGACCTCGTCATCGGCGTAGTTCTCCTCGTAGGCGGACTCGGAGTCCGATGACAGCTCGATCACTTGCGACCCGGCAGGTATGACGAACGGCTTCGACGGCCTTTTGAGAGGAGGGGGTGATATGTCATCTAGAGCCCGGGGCTGAATTTGCGTCGAGCTCTCCCGTTTTACCTGGAGACGATTGGCCACCGGCGTCGGGGATTCGGGGTCGCTAAGGTCACCAAATACTTCGTCGACTCTACGCATCGCTTCTTCATACTTCGCGTCCCGTGCGAACCTAGACGTGCTCGGCTTTGATAGGATAGACGAGGTGGGTGCCCTCGAGGGACTTTGTGTACCGAAAGAGGTGACGGCTGTGCACCACGCTGAACTGAGCGAGGAGGGTGGCGATTTTGAAATAGGTGCTGCCGTCGGGGGTAGCGGTGAGGTCCTATCTTCCCCCCTCTTGGCGACGTGGACGGGCGTCATTGTTCGGCGAGTGGCATGGGGAGTTGGGGAACTGCACGGTGGTTGAGAGCTACTATGCATATGGTCGTAATCACCCTGGTTGGTCCTATCGGTTGCGTCGAAGGAGTCTATGTGATCCTCGACGTCCATTGTGTAGTCGGGCTGTCGCCCACTAGGAACACTACTGGCTGATGGGGGGGTAGCCAGCCGGCGTGGTACAACTTCGGGAGTCCCTGTAATGGAACCCGTCCTCAGGCCACGCTCTGGCTGTGGCTGGGATGGCATGGTGGCGGGTAAAGACATAGAGTCTGGGGTATTTGTTCGTGGAGACTGGGTTCGTTCTGCACTCGATGTACAAGCCCAGCTATAAACTAGGGAATTCGTGTCGAACACTTGGCTCAACGTTTCATGAAGTTGTCGAGAGGGGCTGCTAATCTGAGAGACGTCAGACGTGGCTGAGTCAGTTGATTGCTTGTCTTGTCCGACTTGATGGGATGTTGAATTACTTGCGGCCTGAGTGTGGGACTCTACCCACGATTCTCCTAATTCCGGTGAAGCCTTTGACTGGAGAAGCCCGCTCGAACCGTTTCCTCCGTCGGAGTATTGTACAGGTTCGAGGCCAACGAGTCCTGTTAGGTTTGCCGTAGCATCTGGCTCCTGTTGCTGGGGTAGGAATGTTATACTCGGACTAGGTTGACCTTCAAGGTTATTGTCCGTTTCCTTAGTCTCTACGGAATCAATACATTCGGCAGTAGGCTCTAACTCGGCGCTCATCTCCAATGGTTGCTGTAGAATCCTTGGATCTTGTAGATCGGCCTGCCGCGGTTTAGTCAGCAAAAAGACGAGGATTCGGAGGAGTGGACAGTGTCGAGACTAGGAGGCATTCCAAGACATATAATTCCGGATCTCTAGTTATATCTATGTCGGGCAGGGGTAGTATAATGAGAGTTCTTACCCAAGGAATGATTTGGTATCCTTCATCTAGATCAGTGCCGTCATGGTCGCCGTCTACCCCTTCGTCATCACCTAGATCCGGTGCTTCAAACCTGTCGTAAATTCTCTGGCCGGTTCTACTGTCGTATCGTTTCTCATTCTCATCAAGGGAACGATCCCGCTTGGCTAAACAGATCTTAAGTGCGGCAGCATCGTTGTCAATCATGGCCACGATGGCCGTGACCCTGGATAGCTGAGGTTGCCAACTAGTGGCCGAAGAGCACAACCATTTTTGCCAGGTAATTACCATACCAATTTTAGCTTGTTCAAGTCGCAAAACAGGAAGAACTGAAATATCTGCAGAATAAAAGAGTCAATTACGTTGAGCGCGGAGGGCAGTGATTCTCGGATCCGTAGTACAAGACAGCTATGAGTTATTCTGATAGATAAATCTATACTTCTATGGTACTATTGGAAGAGGAAATGAAAAAAGAAAGCAAAAAAGAAAGAAAGAGATCCTCAGACAAGCATACCTTTGGGAAGAGAGGGCAGATCATCTAGATCGGTGACCTGGCTGACCTCATTTTCTAGGTCATTGCCATGATCGCGATCTTGGATCTCGATGTCGTCGTAGTTCAGACTGACGTCGGCCCCAGTTGCGGTGGCGTCTCCGGTACAGTTATAGCCATAACCGCTGTCGATTATTTGGCGTACGTTGTAGTGCTCCCCTTTCTTACCTGGACGGATATCATCGTCATAGTACTGGGCATGGTTCCGCTGAGCTCGCTTGCCCTGGCCCCCCCGTTTGTTCTTCTTCGAAGCTGACAAGTATTGTTGCTGTGGATCCCATCTTTGCTGAAACGGAAACGGTGCTGGGCTTAGTTCTATACCATCATGGCAGCATTCCACCGCTCGATAATTGATCTTGAGTCTCCAAGCATTGATACTTTGCTCCTCGTTCATACTCACGACTTCATTCGTGGATGGTTGAGGACGGAAGCCGAGTTGCTGGTTTGTGCGTGGTTGTGTATTAGTCTGCAGCTTGTCACGCAGTCGGTCTTCTTCTTCTTTATTCTTCGGGTTGCGAAGACCGAGGGCGCCAAAGACCAGACGGCGACCGGCCCCAACGTCGAGACGACGTCTCTTTTGGCTTCCAGATTCCTCCTGATTGTCACTTAGCAATTCGTCGGTTGTCTCAACAGCTGCCCGGTTCTTGTCATGGAGTAAACTGTTGTTGTTTTCCCCGGTGCGTTTTCGCTTCACACTATCTGTCTCCACGAAACTGTGATCGAGTGCGGTTTCCCCTGAAGGACCGACCTCTATTCCACCTGTCGCAATTGCATCCAGGAGTGCTTTCCGCTTGGCCTCGAAAATGGCGATTTTCTCAGCAATAGGACGTTCCCGTTCTGTCGGAATGCCCATCACCGTGGTGCTAGGGTTGGTGCTTTGGTCATCGGGTCTAGGCATCTGTCTTTTGGCTTGCTTAGCCGCTCTTCGACGAGCATTGCGACGCTTTGTCTTTTCCTTTCCGGTCCCAGGAGGGACTGGAATAAACGCTGGATTGATCTGCGTCGCTTTGGGCGAAGCGGAATTGGCATGGGGCATAGGGTGTGCTTCTACGGTAGTATTAGAAGAAAGCACCCCTATATTATGAGATCTCTCGTCAGCATCTTCTTCCAATTCCGAGCTAGACTTAGTCTCTCCACTTTCGCTCTCAGAAGTATCGTCAGAAGTATCGTCAGAAGCACCGTCCGAGGAATGGCCAGACATATCAGATTCCTTGTCTGCGGCTGTTGGGCCACTTTGACTGGCCATTTCGAATGGGTACTCCTCAGGACCGCTATCGCTACCGCTGTCGCTATCACCGTCGCTATCACTTTCGCCTCCACTGGTAGGGCTTGATGGAACATGACCGTCATTGCTAGTCCGTCTCGAGGGCCCTTCGCTCGAGGTACCGCTACTCTCTGAGTCTGCATCGCTGGACTCTGCTGAACTTGACGAGCTCCGTGAACCTTCACTAAGTGAATCTTCATCGCTTGTATCGTCAGATTCACCACTCGCGTTTGAATCGGAACTGCTTCCACTGGTCGAGGTATCATCGTCTTCCTCTACTGGCTCTGCTGTGAGAGCCTTGAGAGTTGTCGACGTCGCCTCGCTATTACCATTGACATTGCTACTGCCAAAAGAAGCAGAGATCGCCGCCATATGACTTAGTCCTGTCCCAGATGTAATGGTACCTGGGGGAAAGCCGGCGTGGTCTAGATTTGCCGAGTAAGTAATGTCTCTCAACAAGAGTGAAGATATTACTGACCGTATTTCCGCCAAAGACTCGTATCATAGGTCTCGTCGTCGTCTTCATCGTTGTCGGAGTCCTCGACTGGTGATTGCTCACATAACTTTCGCTTCTTCGACGGAAGCCCGTGGGCGGATCTACCGGTATCGGTCGAATTGACTAATCCCCGAGATTGTTCTAAGTTATCCCCTGGTTTCCATGTGAGGATAGCTTCTTGGGACATCTGGGGCTCGAATCCTTCGGCCAAGACATCATACGTTGTTCTGAGATCTCCTTCGGAGGCAGCTAGCACCCTCTCACACATGAGTATGGGGGCGGTCGGAAATGCGGCACGTAAGGCGGTCAGCTTATCTAGGGTAAGGAGATTTAAAGCTGGCGCAGTAGGTGCATTCGGCGCCTCTAACGCAGCATTCTCGACAGTCAGATGGCGTGCTTCTTGGTTTAAGCGTTCAACTTCATCCTCTTCATCGTCTTCATCCCCTTCACCCTCTTCATCCTCTTCACCCTCTTCATCCTCTTCACCCTCTTCATCCTCTTCATCCTCTTCGTCGTCTTCGTCGTCTTCATCGTCCTCTTGGTCCGCGTCTTTGTCGTTTATAGTATCTTCCTCGCTTTCGTTGTTGGGTTGTTCGTCATCTGATGACTCAATGCTCGAGTTATCCAGATCGTCATCGTCGCAAGTGAAATCCGTGTCGTCGGTATCAGAGTCCATATTTCCAAAATCACCCAGCATTTGCGTATAAAGCGGTCTATTTCCGTCCTCATGCTCGCTCCCATTGGTAAGTAAGAGGGCAGAGGAGTTGTGTTCCGCTCCCAGCCACTGACCGGGCTCTTCACTATCCTGCTGTGCATACGTGAATCTGGGTCGCTTGCGCGGCGGAATGTGGACGGCCGGTCGGCTGGTAGGCGCCCTCAGACGAGGCCGGCCGAAGGGAACGCCATCGACCAAGTGCCTCCCGTCGGAAGAAATCTGGAGGCGTCCGCTAGTGCGTCGGCGGCGGTGGTCATCCTGGTCGAGAGCCCGAATGCTACGATTTGTTAGTTCTCGAGACGATGGAGACTACCTAGGTAGCAATGTATGAACGGCGTTTGCTACTTACAAGACTCGGTCGTCGGGTTTCAGCACGGTTTGAACCAACTGGTAGTGCAGGCATTCGAAGTCGGTTCCGTCGTTGTCGTGTAACTCGACCACGTAATCCTCAAGGCCCCAATGCTCACCCTCCAGTGGCACGTGATCGTTGAGCTGTTCGAGCAGCTTTGATATGGTAGGATTGGTGCCGAGCTGGACATGCCACATGAGTCGTAGCTCTGGGAGGCCATTGCGGCGCACGACGAGACGCAGACGCATGTCTTGATCAGCCATTCCTAGGAGGAGATCGAGGCTTCATCGACAAGATACTGAACGGATTTGTGTGGGAGGGCTGCTACTACAACACGCAGGCCTGCAGGGGGAAGCTGGAGGGGGCCGATTCACTGAGAATAGCTGATGGTGGACAACGGATATATGGATGTCTTCAATCACGATGTGATGGATGAAATCGTTGAAGACTGCAAAGCTGAGACTTGAAAATCGAAGTGGAAAGAATGAGGGGGGATGGGGGGGAATGAACAGACGGAGGAAGATGCGAAGGAAAGAAAAAAGACCTGGAGCCGGAAAGAAGTTAAGAACAGCGTTTTGGGTATCGAAATTAAAATGATTATAGAGTTGTCAAAACGAGGATGGGACGTGAACGCGCCAAAGCTTACCTGCCCAGTGGGGCACTTAAATGCTGGAGCTAGGTAGGTACCTATGTAGTGTTGTAGAACCTCCGAGGGACCTCCTTATCGATTCCATTAGGTAGGTACCTACCTACCTCCAGGCAGACTTTTGACTGTAAGTGTACATAAGGTGGAGACATAAATTATTGCTTAGGTAAGATCCACTCCCAGGCAGGTACTGGTTCGTAGAAACAGACTTGTATTTTGTCCTCATTAATAGGTACACTCGCGGTACCTAAATTTTGAATCGAATTTATATAACCTGCCGTCGTTGGGTTTCTAATAGCCAAGGAGGGGAGACAATCAATCGATGGATACCTCACCCGGAGCGATTCCTCGAACTACATGGTATTGACTCTTGAAGGACGGGGTGAAGAGGGATGCATGAATATATGGTGGCGCAAAAGCTGCGTCAGGTCTAAGCTGGTATTTGAATATCCTAGGACGGGCTATAGGTCTAGCAAACAAACCGCCAGTATCGTGATACCACGTCTCTATGGTCTTTTCCCCTTCTTATGCGTATGCTCATGGTCATGCTTATGCTCATGCTCGTGCTTCAGCTTGTGCTTATGCTTCTGCTCTCTCGACAATGTGCCTATCCAGTGCCTTAAACGCCGCTCCGTGTAGAACCCATTGCCGACTACACCAGAAAACGATTGAGGTGCAGGTGGTGCGCCAGATCTAAATGGTGTATATGTATATACAAAAGTCCTTAGATGGATCTCTTTCATTTTTCAACGTGCCATATCCAACATATGGCCCATCTTCTCAATCTGACGACGAGCAGTCTCGTCAGTATACTGGGGCTTGTACTTCGATCTCGCGCTTGTAGGGAGAAGAGAGAGGAGAAAGTGGAAAGGGAGGGACGGGGAGGGCTCACCTTGGTCTTTAGATATTCCTCCACCTCATTACTTCTAAACCCACCTTTCCCCTTCCAGCTCAGCGGCACCATGGCCACGCGCTCCGTCACCTTGATTTCTCGGTTGGGCCCCTCGACAGCACGGATCTTGTCGGGGTTGTTCGTCAGTAGTTTGATCTCTTGCTGGCCGAGATCGAGGAGCATGGCCGTCGCGAGACCGTAGCTACGAGCATCTGCGGGGTGCCGCAGTATCAGATTGGCCTCGACCGTGTCCGACCCAAGGTCTTGGAGGTTATACGCCTTGAGCTTCTCCCCGAGTCCGATCCCCCGACCCTCTTGGCGTAGGTAGATGATGATGCCCCCGGATTTCGCGCTTGGCAGGGACATCAGCCGGCCCGCTTCTTCCAGCTGCTCTCCGCAGTCGCACCGCGCGGACCAGGCCGTCTCGCCAGTGTAGCACTCGGAATGGATGCGCACGAGCGGCGGATCGCTCGGCCCAGCCGAGTCACTTGCAGGGCTCGCGTCGGCCGGCGACGCCAAGCTCACCATGCCGCTACGCGTCCTGCCTGGGTACAGGCGTCCAGTGTAGGCGCCCCTGACCATACGGTCCATCTCTGTCTCCCCCTCCCTCGGCGCATCGAGCGACCGGCTCCTAATCTGTGGTCCGAACACGATGGCCAGGTGCTCTTTCTGGTCGACGCTGTTGGTGTACAGATGAATGAATAGCTCGGTGCCGCCTGTGGTTGGTATCCGTGCGCGGACAATACACTGGACCTCGGGTAGCGTCTCGAGGAGGCGGGGTTTCTTGGTGCCGCAGCCACCCGACGGGATAGACGAGTCGACAGGCACGCTGCGGGGCTGCTCGCTTCGTGGCGTCGCGGTTCCCGGCGTGGCCGGGGGTGTGAAGGCCGGGGAGAGGATGGATGGGGGCGGAAGGGGACCTTGGCCCAGGGCAATGGCGTGTAGCGCCGTCGCCGCCGCCGTGCTGGGCGCATCAGCGCCTACGCCCGGAGCGTAGGATGACGACAACCCCGCGGACGATAGGGAGAAGTCCTCCCGCTCCGGCTGCGGGGCATCTTGGACCGGCCGCGACTGTGGCGAGTAGAAGGGAGGGAGGTCGGCCGTCTCTTGGTGCCACGGCCTGTCGGCGCTCACTCCTCTTCCATGGCTTGGAGTGTCAAGATCGGGCATTGCGCCGGCGGAACCAAAACCAAAACGGACAATCGGAATCGGAATCAGAGATTGCGAGCCTTATCTGCAATGCGCCGGGAAGGGGTCCAAAGGTGTAGGCGCACTGGTTGGTCCGACGGCAAGGGTAAAGCTGTAGGTGGACTGGCGCTAGTCGGCGGCGTGATGATTGCTGGTGATATGCTGGTGATGCCTATCGTAATGTGGTGATGTAGTGATGTGGTGATATGGTGAGATGGTGTAATGTAATGGGTAAGATGGATGTAGTAAAAAACTGACACAAAGTATCCAACGACTCGTGCTTGCGTTCTACCAGGTCGACAGCTTCAATGGCCGACGACCCGCGCTATTGTCACTTGGACTTCGGCATTATTAATGGGTACCGCCAGTCTTGTCATCAAAGTGGTGAGGTGGGTGTATTTTCTTAGTCATGCGTCAAACCACTTCCACCATGATGGAACCCACCTGCGCTAATATCGTCTCCGAACGGCGCTGACCATTACTCGTCGAAGCAATCCTTACCTGTCAAGCCTTGTACTACCGACCTTATATGTAGCGTACCTCTGAGGTCTGAGGTCAGACTTTGGTTAAAGGTAGGTGGAAATTGAGCTGACATTAGGTGCATAGGTGTACATACCTTGTAGTACTTGAACAACAACGTTTTTTAACCTCGAAACTACTTGGGACCTTGGTAGTGCTAAGTGAACCGTTAGGTACTACGTTCATATCTGAAAATCACACCGACTGGAGCACTAGAATAGGTAGGTATGCTTTGCCGCCATATGTCTTTGATGGGGGTTAAGTAACAAGTTGTTCGAAGAAGAGATTCCGGCATGTGTTCAAACCAGTTAGTTACATTCAACCACGAGGTCGCCTCCCATTTCAGTCAAGCCCCATAGCTCTATCTAAGGAGCGGCTGGACAGTAACATGCCTTCTTCTCCCATACCTGTCATGGTCAGCTTATATGAGCCGGTGCCGGAACCGGCTTCAAGTCAGTGCGAATGGCAACCTAATAGCTGGATGCTTGACCATCACCGTAGCGTAGTTAGCGACTACGTCGTGTGAGATAATGCGGTCGCAACGGGATGCGTAGCTAGTTGTTGGTATTAAGGGGATGATATATCATATCGGGTCCAAGTGTGCTAGGTTAGGGGCGATGAAAGCGAAACACAGCGAACAAAGAAAAGGACATTTTGAAGTTTGAGGTTGCTGATAGACGTGGCCCTGTTGCCGCCCGTCCAGTTCCTCGGGGGCGAAAGGAACATCAGGCAGGTTATCCCAAACATCGGATTGTGGTCGCGTTGGAAAGACGAGTTTCTGCCTCTTTGGCGGAGATTCTGTTAAAGTATCGTTTTGGCAGAGCAGTTGTTGATGTTTACGAGGCGGGGTTCGGAGTTGTCAATACGACGCACGACTTGGAATTGCTCGTTGCTTTTGCTGAAGGTAAGAACCTGAGACTTGGGGCTTGGGGGATCCGAGATGAGATTGGTGTAGGTATGTAAAGTAAACATGATGCATGTACCTTACCGCTAGTGTAAGGGTACCTTAAGTAGGTAAGTAACTGGTAAGTACCTACATGTATGTACGCACATGGGCACGTACCTGCAAGTACCTATCGCCCGCTCTCCACCATCCCACTACCTGATGTCCTAATCCACGACATATAGGGACCTAGGATCGCTATACGTGCCTGACCTTCTGCGTCCGTCTTCCCCCGGGCCGTGTATGACCAAAGCTCCCCCCTTTCTCTTACGTCCAACATCCACGACGATTCTAGGCCCCGCCGTCTGCTCCGTCCGACTTGGCCAATTTTGGGATTCAGTAGAAACGGAGCTTCCTGCCAAGGGTCGTGCATACAAATCACATCGTCGCCATCGGTTTCCTACTACGACTCCTGTCGCTGCTGCCTCACCCCTGCTACCCTGCCACCCTGCCACCTCGCCCTCCCTCCCACTCTCTCTGTGAGGGGCCAAAAGGTTAGGCCAGGTCAGGCCACGCATCTCGGCCGCGACGATCCTGCCGCGACACGACACCTCTGCCACGCCGCCGGAGATGCAATAGTGCCCTTCGCCAGACTTCCATACTCTGAGTTGTCATTCGACCTGTCTGCTCGAGCCTGGCCGCTGTATTCTCTGCTCAGCCCGTCTCCCGTCCTCCATCCTCCATCCTCCGTCCCCTCATACCTCCTCAGTCATCGCATCGCTTCACCTCCCGGGCACTCTCGACACCACCAACCATGTCCGAGTCCAGCTTCGCCCCGCGCTCCATGAAGCGCAGAAATGTCAAGGGGCTGGCCCTCGGCCCGCCCAAGTTGGCCGCTTCCTCAGGCTCGGGCGCCGCCTCGGGCTGGGGCGCTGGAGGTTCCAGGGCAGACGATGTTGGTAACGAGGCCCAGCTAGAGATCGGTATCGAGTTCAACTTGGATATCCGCCAAGAGGATCTGAACATTGTCAAGGAGCTCGGATCAGGCAACGGCGGCACCGTGAGCAAGGTCATGCATCTGCCCACGGGCACCATGATGGCCCGAAAAGTAACGGCCTCCCCTCCCGATTCGTCCGTTCAGTAACCGGGCCTAACTCGTGTCCCCTTCTCCAGGTCATCCACGTCGAGGCGAACAAAGAACTGCGGAAACGAATCGTGCGCGAACTCCAGATCATGCATGGTTGCCAGTCCGACTACATTGTAACCTTTTACGGCGCCTTCTTGAACGAGCACAACGATGTCATAATGTGCATGGAATACATGGATGTTGGGTATGTACACATCGTCCCGTTCTACCACGCACCCTGTGAACTAACGGTCTGGGTCAACGCAGGTCCCTCGACAGGGTCTCACGCGTCTTCGGGCCTATTCGCGTCGATGTGCTAGGAAAGATTGCGGAAGCCACGCTCGGAGGCCTGACCTATCTATACTCGAAACTACACATCATGCACCGTGACATCAAGCCATCCAATATTCTCACCAACTCCAAGGGGCACATCAAGCTGTGCGATTTTGGAGTGTCCGGCGAGCTGGTCAACTCGATCGCCGATACCTTTGTTGGCACCTCAACATACATGGCACCTGAGCGTATCCAGGGCGAGAAGTACACCGTCAAGTCGGACGTCTGGAGTTTTGGCCTAACAATAATGGAGTTGGCCATCGGAAAGTTCCCATTTGCTGCGAGTGAACAGTTATCTGATGGCGATGGCGCACCTGCCGGCATATTAGACTTGCTGCAGCAAATCGTACACGAGCCAGCCCCGAAGTTACCTAAGAGCGATGCGTTCCCGCCCATTCTCGAGGATATGATACAAAAATGTCTCTTCAAAGAACCCGAACTGCGCCCCACACCTCAAGACCTCTTCGTATGTCATCTTCGAAACGGCGATATGATTATGTAGCTAACAAAGTTGTGCAGGACAACGATGCCTTCGTTCAGGCGGCGAAGCGCACGCCCGTCGACCTACGGGCATGGGCCGTCGGTATGATGGAGAAGGATAACCGCAAATCACATCTCGCACCGCAATTATCCCCCGCCACCCAAGAGCTTCTGAGGTCGAGCGATTCACCCAGCCAGCAAATAGACAGCAACCCGGCGTATACACCGACGTCTGGTGAGATCCCTATCGCAGGGGCCATCATCTCGCCCCGAGACCACTATGGACACATACCCAGCCGCTCGCCCACGAGAAACGGGACGGGGAGCATCGGGCGAGCAGGTGGTTCCGGCATTCATCCAGGTCTAGGCCAGAGATCAGCGACCTCCGGGTCCATACCCAAGATTGGACACTCGGATACCTCGCTCCCCGCTAGCGCTAGCGGCGGGACGTTTACGTTGCCCGTGAGATCGGCGCCGGGCGGGCCACTGCCCCCACCTCCGCCAAGAAAGGCGACACCAGACGAGGTGCGAGGCGAGGGCCGCCGACAGGCGGCATACCCGCCATCGAATGGAAATTACGGCGCAATGGGCTATCCTCGAAAATAGAGTCAGTTGTGCGTAGGAGGCAAAGTCACCTAACTGCCCGGAGGACCAACACACTCGATATACCTCTGGGACACCTATAGCTCAAGTACAAAAACGTCTAGCGTACGCATAGAGTTGAATCACTAGAAATGGCGCCATTTAGAAACGAGGCACGCCGGGACTCTCTCAATCTATGTCATTGCAGATACAACTTGAAGTGCTCTTTTCGCCTTACATGCCCTATTTACGGCCAGCGTCGACGTTAAGAAGATGGCAAAATATCTTCGGAATGGGATATGGAGGGTCTGATGTATTACTACTACCACTATATTGAGGTGCGGGTAGAGCCCGTCTACTTCTTGTACCTTACCGTAGGTAGCGATGACTGAGCGGCGCTTGATGCACGGCTCGGCATGGTCTAGAATAAGTGCTGTTACTAGGTATGTTTTCAAGCGGAATCTTCAAAATGAATAATTCGGTTGAGCAGCCGTTCTCTAGTCGATCATCTATTTCAATGTGCCCCTGTCCCTGTCCCTGTCCGGCCCGTGACCCCTTTCTGTACACGGTGGTTGGTGAAGGCGGCAGAGCCGCACACCGTCAGTCTAATATCTATCGTTACGGATACTACATGACCATCAACCTGGCATATTCCATCAACGCATGGAGCCCGGCTCGACTGGATCCCGATACGCCGCCGAGCGGCTTGGGTTCTCATCGCGCAAGCGCGGGGCAGATAGATATCTCGTCGGGAAGAGATACAGACCGCTCCCCCCGCCGCTCTCTCTTTCTTTGGGGAGGGTCTATCTAGCTTCCCCTTTACCGCCCCTCTCGGTATGATGGCGATCCAACACGGTGTACCTTCAACCAGAGGCCACGTGTTGGATCTCGCGGCCGACGAAGCCGGCCTCCAAGACGTCGACCAGCTCATCTAGGCTTGCGATGACCAGGTCCGTGTGCGGGTGCTCGGCGAGATGCGCGTTGTCGTTGTTGACGAGCAATACCGTGGCGGCGCCGGCGCGTCGGCCGGCGGTCATGTCATCGATGGAGTCGCCGACCATCAGGAGGGCCGAAGCGTCGCCTACCTCTTCTTCTTCCTCTTCGTTTTCCTGAACCTGATGCTGATCAGTCCCCGCCTCCGCCCCCACTCGGCGCCGGCGCACGAGGCCCCAGGACCGGGCGATGAAGAGCAGTGGCGCGGGATCCGGCTTGGGTGGGAGGAAGTCGCGCGTGACTACCGGGGCGAAGTCGACGCCGGCCAGGAAGCGGTCGAGCAGGTGCGCGACGGGCTGGGCGAAGTTGCGGGTGCAGATGGCCTTGCGCACGCCGCGCGCGCCCAGGTAGGCCATGAGCGGCGCGAGGCCGGGCTGCGGCTCCTGCGCGGCCATGGCGGCGCGCTCGATGGCGCGCACCGACTCCATCGCGTGCTCGCGGGCCGCCGGCGTCGGCAGGGAGGCCACGTGCGCCAGGATGTCGATCGTCGGCGGGATCTGCAGGGCCGCGCGCATCTGGGCGAACATGTAGTTCTGCGGGAGACTGGATGGGACGGGGTTTGGTCTGGTTAGTTTGGGTAGTTTGATGCCATTTTGGGGACGACGGCCGACGGTGAGAGGTTTGGTGTTTCCCGTTCTGTATGATCATCATCGTCTGTGACTATGACTATAACCATGATGATCGCTATCGCTATCGCCATCAGATTCTCTAAGCGCCGGACACTTTTCTTCCATTGCTTTCACATTGGGATTCTTTGCAATTTTATAAATTCTGAAATAAATGTTTCATTGGGCATCTTTACATACCAGAGCGTCCCGTCTACGTCAAATATTATGCCTTGTAATCTCGGCAGATGAGCGTGAGTGTGAGTGTGAGTTTGAGTATCCCTCAACGGCGCAAACCGCCGAGGGCTCGTCTTGGTCTCGGCCTTGGTCATGTTGGTGACAAATCTGCGCAGCGATGGTTGGAATGCCTGGGCTTGGATTGGGAGGTGGAGTCTACGACATCTCATGTTATTGCTATGTCGTGTTAGTCGTGCTATTCTTTGAGGCGACGTGAGAGAATATGTGTGATGTGTGATCTTTACTTTATTCTCGGCTCTTAATAAGAGTAACCATCTACAAGTACTTCGTACCTAGAGCCGATGCATCCCGTAGCCCGCCGGAGAGGATGCGTGGCCCGTGCGTTCCGCCGGGACTAGATGCCGGAGCTGCGTCGCTTAACCTATCTAGGTTAGAGCGTGTTAGGTAGCCTCATCCCCAAGCTCCAGCTTAAGTACTTCGTACCTACAGGCGACAGGCTACAGGCTCGACAGGTAACTTCTACGTAAGTAACTTATCCTCACCTCTTCAACACGCCGACACAGCTCAAGCCCCAGGTGGTCCTGATTCATTAGACGACCTAGTCTTCCCCACCACGCGCTTCCTCAAGGTAGACACCGACTACAAGTTTACAACTACATCTACAGTCTCCGAACGAACTGAAATCCATTTCCCACTTGTTCGACCGCCCCACGTAAATAAATACACGTGGGAAATGGCCGACAAGGACTTGACCGACGCAGAGAAGGCCGAGAAGCTGGCCGCTGCGAGGAAGCGCGTACGATGATCCAACTGGGCTGTGCACCACCTGTCCTGTCCAAGCCAAGCACTAATCCGCCTTGCCATCAGTTCGAGCAAGCCAAGAAGAAGTCAAAAAAGGCCGGCACCTCGAAGAAGGAGAAGCAGAAGGAAGAAGCCCCAGCAGACGCCGAACCCGAGCCAACCACCAGTCTCGTGACTGACGAGCCCATCCCCGAGACCGCCGCCGCCGCCGATGATGCCCCCGAGGACCCCGCCTCTCCCACGCAGACGACGGCGTCTCTGTCACACCAGTCCAAGCTCAGGTCGTCCTCCTTCCGCCAGGGACCGCTGTCGCCCACGCTAAGCCCCGAGGGCGAGACCGCCGCCGACATCTACCGGAAACAAGTCGCGCGCATCGACGACCTGGAGAAGGAGAACAAGCGGCTCGCCAAGGAAGCGAGCGATGCCGAGAGGCGCTACAAGAAGGCCGAGGAGGAGCTCGCCGACCTGCAGGAGGCCGATCGGGAAGGGTCCGAGACCAGCCAGATCGAGAAATTAGTAGGCCGGACGCATCTTCTTCGTCTCGCTTTGGACCTCTCGCTAACCTAACCGCCTTCTGCAGAAAGCCGAAATTGCCGCCCTGCAACGGCACAATACGCAGCTCCAGTCAGCCGCCACGAAACGCCATGGGTCCTCGCCTTCTCTGTCCATAGCCGCGCCGGCCGGCGAACTGCAGGAACAGCTCGCCTCCAAGTCGTCTACGATCGAGACCATGGAACTGGAGATCTCGCGCCTCCGTGCCCAAGCGGAGAGGCAGGCGACAGCAGGCGGTACCGACCGAGAGCAGATAGTCGCACTGGAGGAGAAGCTTGCGCGGTCGGAACAGGCTGCGATGAAGGCCCAGCGGGAGCTCGCCGATCTCAAGCGTAACCTCGAACGCACGACCGAGCGTCTTGTGAAGGAAGGCAGCGCACGCACGAGCGCCGAGACGAAACTGCGCTCTCTCGAGCGGGAAGCAGAGCGAGTCACGGCCGAGAAGGCCGAGTTGGAGAAGAAGGCGGAGGCCCTGGAGAAGAAGGTCCTGGCCCTAGGTACTCTACACAAAGAGAACGACAGCCGCTCACAGACTCTGCGGAAGGACAAGGAGCGGGCCGAGAAGGAGGCGCAAGAGGCACAGTTGAAGATCGAGCGGCTCGAGGCCGAGAACCTGCGTCTGCGAAAGAAGGACGCCGCAGAGGGCGGCGGCGACGACGAGGGCATGGACGAGCTCGAGAACGAGGAGCGGCAGCGCATGGAGAAGAAGATGCGGGACCTCGAGGCCGAGGTGTACGATCTGCGCAGGGGTATCTGGCACCAGCGGCGGCGGGACTTGGAGCCGGGCGCCGAGGAGGACTTCACGAACATCGACCTCGACACCACGGGCGGCGGCGGAGGCCCGCTGTCGCCCAACGCGACGCGCAAGGGCGGCAACAGGGGCTTCAGCGACTACCTGACCAGCGGCATCAATGCGCTAGCGGGAGTCGGCGCCGACGACGGAGAACACGACGAGCTGCTCGATGACGACGACATGGAGTTCGACGAGGAGGCCTTCAGGCGCGCCCAGCAAGAGGACGCCAAGAGGCGGCTCGAGCGCATCAAGGAGCTCAAGCGCGGGCTCAAGAACTGGGAGGGCTGGCGGCTGGATCTCGTCGACGGCCGGCGGGGTGGTGGCGGGTATGGCGCCGGCGAGATCTTCGAGATCTGAAGGCGGCGGCGACACCGTTACGGTTGCGCTGGGCGCGATCATTCGGTTAGGGGGAGCGGGAGGATGGTGGGCGCCGGGTTGGTTGGGTTGGGCTGGGTGGGCTGGATAGGTAGGGGTGCGGTTACCGGTATGGTACGGGACGATTAGATACGAAAATATGAAGTACATGGATCAGAATATATCCTTCCTTCGGGGGACGTGGAATAACGTGATTATGATTTCGCTTGTTTTAATGTGCTATAATGTGCTATACACCTATCGCGGCTCTTCTTACGGCATTATGTATTCTTTTTGGCTATCGACATTAGACTTATAATTTTATCCCCTTTTTGCGTTTCGTTCTTCTTTTGTCTCGTTTGACCCCGTGTTAGGTATTCTACTTTGATCTTTGTTACTACTGATCCACCGGATGATTGATTAGTGCGGTTCTGCGGGCCAGGCCGCGCCTGGGTCTTCTTATACCTACCCTTACATTATCCGCTCCGTCCGCTACATCCATGTCCACATCTACACCCTCCGCCCCAGCATCTGCGCCCGCGGCTGCCCAGCTTACACAGGCGGGCGGCGGGGAGCTCACCGCGGAAGAGCAGCAGGCCGCCATCGACAGCACGGCGTTCCTCGACTGACGTGTCTATGTCTGATTCAGAGGCAAGACCACAAACGACGTTGTCAACAATGATGACCACCGGACCACCTACTTACACGGCGGCAAACGCTAAGAACTTCTCGGCATTTTTTAATGCTAGGATCGAGGCCGAGAGGGACGCGAGAATGCGTCGAGACGTCGAAGGCTCCATGGCTTGGAATGCGAAGATGCGTGAAAAAAATGGGCTCCCATGCCGCCTGCCATCCAAGTGATCGCACCAACTTCTCCGGCTAAGTAAAAGGGGTGAAGTATCGCATATCCATTTGTTTTCGAATGACAGACATGGTGGTGGACGCAGTATGACGATAGAAACCTGTGAGTACAGCCTTCATTGTGCGGACCATAGTGGGAACTAATAAACCATCGAGAGGTGTCTTTCGTGCGTGGACTAGGCTTAGGACTCTCAGAAGAGTGGTTTCCAAGAACAGCCGTTGTCGCGGATATAAGAGCCGTTGCTGTAGAACACAGAAAGGGCGCGTCGTCTTACTGTGATACCAGTGAGATAGGAGGGAGTTCGATGGCGCTCGGAGTTTCTTCGATGATGGACTCTCCATGAGGCAACTTGCAGACTACAAGAGGGTTGCACCGTGCTCAAGGCTCTTCAGTGTGAGCTCTTCAGGAACGGCCAATGAGATAGAAGGGGATTTCATTGTGCTTGTCACGCCACCATGCAAGCAACCGCAGATGGCCAAGCGTCTGACTTGACAACGTTCCGGCAGCTGTCTGTCTAGTCCACTTCATAATCCCATCGCTGGCCTTCATAATCCTATTGCCGGCCTTCATAATCCTATTGCCGGCCTTCATAATCCTATTGCTGGCCTTTATAATCTAGCTGCTGGTCGAGTCCGAGGACTGCTACTAATTCCATGTAGGCCTGTTTTGCAATGTTCAAAGCTTAAGTAAGGCAAGATTTGACTGTGCCCAAAGCATACCCATTCAGTAGGCGCAGAGCTTGTCCCATAGTAGTCATATCAATTATGATGATGTTGCCATCGTCATAATCATCTTGTGAAAGATGTAAGTCGTAATGGTTACTGCAGCAATAACGGCAGCAGCAGCAACTATGGAAGCTGCGAGAAGCCCAACCGAGTCTTCCATGCTCTGGAAGCCGTCATCATGGCTCGCTGTGTCTAGTAGGTCTCTGTTATCACCATGGTGGCAGTTATGTAGGCAAGTCGCGGTCGCAGTTGTAGTAGCTGCTCCAACATGGATCTACGGTCCAGATCTCCTCGACTAATTTCTCTCCTTCGTCTTTGCTAGCAGGTCACAGTCGGATGTCTGCCGCTACTGCTGACATGTTTCCGTCGGCAGAAATACAGTGGTCATCGTCCTCCTTTTCTGGTGATGATGGGGACGATGGTCGCGGAGCTCGAGTCCCACGTAATACAAGCTCCAATACCGACCTCTTCATTGCGTTGCCCGTCTCTCGGCGGTTATGCAAGCGCCCGAATATTTGCCATAACTGCCTGTTGACATTGGGTGACGTCTTTTCCGCACTTTGAAATGATGCAGAATCGTCGGATAGGTAGTCCGTCGGTGGGGTACCAAATGTGTCGACGTAAAGTCCATACATTTCTTCTGTGTCTATGCGTTTGTCTTTGCTATAGGCAGTAGAGTGCTGGTAGGTTTAAAATAGGTAGTCGATTGCTTAGGAGGGGCGATAAAAATGAGCTCTGCTGGGCTGGCGCGAAAATGACAAAAGTGAGGATCGACGAGAAGGATGGTAACTATTCGGTTGGCTGTTTGTAGACCGTGGTAAGCGTTTTTATCAGGAAAAAATATTGACTTTGACGTTAACATCTATTTGCCTCGGGTTGGTTGCGCCGGTAACTTCATTTTAGGGTTGGGCGCAGTGACTAAGCGTCAGACTTTAAATTCTCTTCTGTGTTCAGAATTTTAAAAGCATATAATGATTCCCTACTAGAATAGTCAAGGTTTAAAGCCCTCTACAGTCCGCTAGAAGAGGGTCAGAGAGTATTTTCCTCCTCTAGAAAAGGCGTCTCTCCTCGACCATGTCTACTAATGGCATTTCTGCCGCCAAACCGCGGAGAACTGTGGCCCGTTAGGAAGCTTTCACGTGCTCTCACCGGTGTGGCACTAATTTTCAATATTACCACGTACGAGGACCTCACAAGCATGGCTTATAACGGCACTACTGCAGCTGACTTCTATTTTATTTCAACCGTTAATTGTAGAGGCTTATCACAATACGGAATTTTGAAGTAGCTAGGGCTGACAAGTCTGGGGTCTTGGAGCTCTTTAACGGGGGGCCACCAGGGGCCTCTGCTGCCGAATCAACGGTAGCTTGATGCCATTCACCGGATGAACATCGACTTGGCGAATCTTCAATTATCATTCCTTAGATCAGTCTACTTCAACCCCACAGACGAATCTGCAGCGTTGGCTCGTCGCAATGTTACGACTCAGGCTGCTCCGGCGTGACGGAGATAGTCCCAGTCACTATGGATGGTGACATGTTGGGCTGCATGGATTACACTAAACCAACCTTGATCACCCGGTTCCAGGTTCATCTGCCGCCATGGGACAGAGTCAAACTAACCCGAATTGTACACTAAGCGAGAACCAAGGGAGGACGTCAGTTGACGCCAAGGATGCTCCCAGCGCTGTGGCAGTAGTAAGTGGAGGAGACAACTCAGTAGAGAGGCTGGATGTTGAAAATGGGCAGCCAGAAGTGCGAAATGTTCCTCAAGTTTAAACCTGCTAATTTGGACGTAAGTAAGAGGGGCGCCATGTAAAGGGCGGGTTCGAGTTATTAGCGATTCTACGGACGGGTGTTCTGATATTATTCTATCATTCCATCTAAGTTTCTGTTGTTCATTCTGCATGCTTAAGTCCTTACGCTTCCTGGAATCCTAGTAGCTCGTTCCTGACGAGTTCTTTGCTAGTGATTATATAATTCCAATAAGAGAAACTGTGGGTAAACCGAGTTATATTCTCGATTGTAGCTAATTATATGTTGGAGGTATTCAACGTTGAGTTTTCCGTACTATTCCTCCTCCATTGGCTCGAAAGGCACAGGATCATACAAGGACGGCTCCAGCAAAGCCAGCAGATCTTGATCGCGAGAGGCTATAAAAGATTCACTAGGTTAGCGATAACAAGGACACGGCCGTCTCAATAACAATAAGCACTTACAATAAAGCGGCGAGGCGTAATCTTCGTGCCCACGGGTGCTGAAGGTGTTGGAGCCGCCATACAGATGACGGCCGTCGTCCCATGAGATCTTGAATTGGAACCTGTGCTTCCCGATGGCCCTGCACTGGATATTAAACCACACATAGGTACTCCTCGTAATATCGCTGTTGAACCCTCTGAGAGTGTGTGTGCAAGTCCCGCGAACTTTCTCGGCAGCAATGCCATCCACGGAAGGCACTGGACAAGCCTCATACACTACAGGATCAACATGCCCTTCTATTCTGGCGACGACTGTAAAAATCTCATTTATCTTGATATCTCTGGGGGGCAAGATTTTCCAAATAATTGGTTGTTCCCGGACGGCCACGTCGGCCATTTTTATTGGTTCCGTTTACTGTGGGCTTGACTGGGTGCCGAACCACTGGAAGACTATAAATAATGATTCAGATAATGCCTGGGCAATAAGCTGATCGCTCGGGCGAGGGTGCGCGTAGCTCGAGATCTAATGAGCTCGTTAGTGGCGAGTTATTGTTGACGCTGGGCGAGGCTTGTCCTGCTGCGACAAGTTCCACAATGAAACGCGAAATGGAAGGCCGGCTTGGTGTGCGAAATGCTGGGGATCCTAGAGAAGAACTTTTTCGAGGACGCTTTGCAGAAGCGGAAGCGGGTTTTATGTTGGTTCCGTCAGGTAAATTGTTGTACGACTTCGATGCTCCTTGGTTGGTAGGAACAATTAATTAATTGTTCACAATACCTAGCACAACAAAGGGCAGATGATAGCATCAGCCGGCAACCTTTATCCTGAATCGTTTGCTTGTTTTTAAAGCCACAATTGTGATTTCGTCTCCTCAGGAAAGAATGGAAACGAACATTAGACATGATACTGCGAGGATTGGGCTGGTATATCGTCCGAGGGAACGTCACAGGGATAACGTGTAGTGTTCCAGAACTGCTGTCTTAGAATCCACAATCGCTTGGATCAGACTCCTGCGATACTGGAGACTGGTTGTAATTCGTTCGTGGAGGCTACGAGCGCGATTTGACCCTAGCCACTGAAGCAGGGATTGAGGCTGAGGGTGCAATGATTGCCAGCATTAGGTGTGAGCTGTTCACAAGATAGGGTGGCAATTGTCGATGGTCTTT
Source organism: Nemania sp. NC0429 (assembly GCA_022578495.1). Lineage (NCBI taxonomy): Eukaryota > Fungi > Ascomycota > Sordariomycetes > Xylariales > Xylariaceae > Nemania > Nemania sp. NC0429. The sequence continues at coordinate 539,806 of MU392157.1, read as the reverse complement.
GCTTGTTTTGCTTTTGATGGATTCGTGGCTCGTGTTATTGCTCGATATGATTGCTACTAGGGGGTGCACACGGTCGCGTACAAATCGAGAGGCGGGAGAGCTTCCCACTCTGTTTTGCTGTCAACCTGCGCAACAATCGAGAGAGAGGGGCGCTATGAAATTTATAAGAATTGACTCAATGTTGGAAATATTCACGCCCGCACGCGTAAACAGGGAGCCATTACCAGCTGTTTGGTACCTATAGTTTGCTACTCGTGATGCGCCACCAAGCAATGTCGTTTGGCTTTTTAAAAGCATCGTTGTGTCTTGCAGGTACCTAATTCCATTTGATTATGTTTAATTGACTAGTGGCGTAAAAATATAAGAGAAAATATTTCCGGGCACCTCGATAAACGCCATTTTGCTTATTCGTGTCACGAGACGTGCGTTACGTGCCGGAGAGCTGTGCTACAGGTACTCTTGAAAGTTTCCCCCTTGGTATGTGACCTCCCCTGCTTCTGGGACTTTCTAATAGTTGGTCATGAGCTATGATAAACCGAATCATCTCACATCGTATTGTCTGTCGACCCGATAACTTATATACCACTTTGGGGAGTGGAGGGGCTAGGGCAAGGGGGCGGCCGACGTTTTGTGACGAAGATTGTTACTAAAAAAGGAATTGATTTTTTTGGAAACCAGCGAATACTATTTTTCTTCTTCTTTTTTCTAGAACCTACTTGTATTTGTTTAGCTGGGATCTAAATATTACCTGTCATAAGTTGGTAGGCCAATCAACGCACTCCTTCTTGGGATATTATTTTGCATTTTACGTACAATGTTTCAGCCTCTATGCAGTTGCAGTGTTGGGGAGATGATGTCATGCTAATGATAAAGTAGTATATTTATAACCAGGGCGCACATTGGTTATAAATAATGGTATAATTAACTAATGAGCACGTGCCAGAGGCGGATGGAGAAAGAAAAAAACTTTGCTATAATATGATTATTAAAACCAGATACTCTCGCGGACGTATATGCCGTTGTTGTTCTGTTTTCATTATGGAGGTCTCGTTATTTGATGGGTATTATTGATTTGGAAAGCGACAAATCTGCCCTCAAATCCTTGATCTCAGCAGCTCATACCCCAGCGCTTAAACGGTATCCTTATCACCGTTACGACTCTACATGGTCTTTCCACTCCGGCCAAACCTCGCTCAGAAGCCTTTGCTGGGCAGATGCTGCAACGGTCAGATCCCCAGCACAGCCACGCCAAAACAAGCAAAGTCTACTTACTGTAAGGCTTCGTATTGTAACCATCCTGGGCTGTTAGGGACACGAAATCATAGGATGCCTGGGCGGTGACGCCACCACCCCAGTCCCACGTCGCCTCGAACCTCAGGTTTCGCGTGCCGGACTCGGCGCGCCTGAGTAGGTACACTAGGTAAGTCCCCGCCGGTGCGCACGAGGTTCCCGTCGTCTTGTGCACCGCAAACGCTCGGTCGTCACAGCTAGCCCCTGCCAACTCCACTTCCGAGAGCGGGATCGACGTGTTGAATTGGCGGCGTCTCCTGTCAGGGATGTAGTGATACGCCTTCCCCTGCGCGTTAACGAATCGGTTGTCCCCCCCGCTTGTCCCGCCATGGGGGATCCGGGCCACGGCGACGAACACTTTACCCGTTTGCACAATCTTATGTGCGGCGACGATGAAGTACAATTTGCATCTGATTGTGATTGGAGTGTTGTAGAGCCCGCTGTGGTGCGTATTGTCCTCTGTACCTAGTTTGTCGTCCATATCATCAGCACTATGAGAATGTCTGTTTGTTTCCGGATACTATCAAATATCTGGCCTTCGATGGTCAGTACAAGGGCTCTTACCATTCATATTATGCTGTCCACCTAAATTGGAGACTGGAGGTGCCGCAGTGGTATACATTAGTGTTGTCGGGTTGACGCAAGAGCTAGCCTCGTCGTTCCTGGCGGCGTTCATATTGATGTCTTCATGAACCATTGTCTTGAATCTATGTCAATATTCCTAATCGACAGATCGATGCTCGCTACCAAGCACGAGTAACTGGCATACAATCCGAGAGATTGACTGAGCGACAGCCAATTTCTCTCGTGTGCTAATAGGTAAAGGTACTGGATCGGTCGTGAGGAAGTTCGGTCGCATACTGACAAGAAGTAAAGTTATTAGATTTGTTTGACGCCGGGACAGTTGAGAAGGTAATTTAAAGGTGTTTCCTTGCTGAAATTTTCAAATCGAAGTTGTGTTGGTATGACTAAATGGGATAATTGGGAGCAACAACTCTCAATTTTGAAGAGGCGATCCCTTTGAATGACAAGAACCCATTAGCTTGATGTGCTATGGGGTGCCTGTGTGACTAATAGCGACATGTACGAAAGCGTTGGGGTCTTCAAGTGTGACGGTGCTCGAGTTCTTACGTACGTGAAGAAATTTTTTATAATTACGAAGGATACAATGTCTTCGTAACTTCTGTTTAGTGGGCTTCCTTGCTGCTTCGGGATCACGTTGGAATGCAGCTTCTTGGTATGCTCTCTAGCCAACACTACTCGCTGCAGGTTTCTAAGGCTTAGTACGTTTATATAGACCTTGTCATGACCCGACAAGTCAACTAACTCTATCGAACCCGTCTTAGAATAGTCGAACTGTATGATTATAATCCAAAGTGTTCCCCACGCGCGATACGTTGCCGTAGGCCCTATTGCCGCCCACCCTTTCGGCTAGGTTATCTATCTTATATCCGAGCTGTCGTTGCAACACTTACGTACTTTTTCAAAATATTTTAATGTTAGTGAATTACTGTGACTAGTAAAAGTTGTGCGGTGTTTGTTTCCAGTGCGACCTACTCCACTGCCGTCATTATTGCAAGTCCCGAAATAACGACTCGGGTTCGGGACCCTGTTGACGTGTAGTTCCTTGTGGGACGCATAGGTATCGGCGGTATATCGGCCAGTGTTATGTCTGGTCCGTAGTTAATACGGGTCGCGTTTGAGCTAATTACAACTGGAGATTGTGGAGAGTGAAACAGCTCTGGCGTGTGTCTCCGTTCGTCAGTCATGCTTTGCTCTGGCCCCTTCGGCAAAATAGCAAAAGTTAGCTTTTAAGCCTTGTAATCACATTTACACCTAGCTTAGAACAGCATACTTGAGGTGAGAAATGATACGTTAATATTAGACACTACATGCGGGCCGACTAAGTAGTCGTGACAGGGGATAATAGTTAACTCGACGAGAAATAGTATTAATCTTAAAATCTTGAAATCTAAACCGGGACTAGCTACCTCGCATGATTATCCTCTCGATTGACTGTGTTTGTCGTAATATCGATTGCGGCTCATGGACTATCAACATCGATCTCCTCCTTTCGGCGTCGCAGGCTGATCGTTATATCCGGGTTGACTTCCAAAGCCAACCCGATCCAAGCCACCTTTGGTGAAATATCTCGACTTAGTTTCAAGTCATATTTTAGAAGTAGGTGGCATAATGCAATCTTAATCTCGTCTGCGGCGAGGAAACGCCCCGGACATGCATGGATACCGTGCCCAAACCCGAGAGATTCGACGCTGGTGGTCACGAGTTGGGCCGACTTCTCTCTTCCTGGATTTCTCCTCATCTTTAGAAAACGATATCCGTCAAACTTGTCGGGATTCTCATATACACCAGAATCAAGGCGCGATGTGTTCGGGACGGCGCATTTGACACCTTTCGGTATGATTGTTCCATCAGACAAATACACATCTGCATCGGCCCTCCGCTGCATGACCACTGATCACAACGGCCGGCGGTTAATTCATTGTTGAGCACTAACAAGGTACGATATAGTTTTCCACTTACCCATACCGAGTGGTTGAACGCGTTGAGTCTCCTTAAGAACACTATCCATCAATTTCAGGTTATACAACCCCGTTTTTGTCCATCCGTGAACGCGAAGCACCTCTATGGCTTCATTCCTAAGAGCCTGTATAAGCTCTGGGTGGGCGAGAAGTTCCAAGATAGTTTTCGATAGTAGATCGGCAGTGGTGTGTATGGAAGCACCTGCCAAGCTAAGTTGTAACGTCGCTGGTTCATATTTATACTGCTTCGACTCCTCTTCCGCCCAGTTGATAGCATCATCATATTCCGGGACCGGCCGACCTTCTTCTAGCGCCTTGCGCCTCTCTAGCTGTCGTTGACTTATCACGGGCTGAATAATGGAGCGTGCTTTAGCGGCTTGACGACGAAGCAGTTTGCATTCCGGCAGGAACCAGTGCACAATGGGCCGCAATAATTTTGGATAAATACGCAATTGAGAAGCCGCTAACAAGGCGTTAACAGGATACTCCGAAGTGGTTTGTAGCCAATCTTCGTTGCGGCATAGTAGTTCGCCTAAGAACACTCGTGATGAGAGCTGGCATACGAGTGCGAGGTTCATAGATTTGAGGTTCAACTCCTTCCATTCTGTAGTAATTTAGTCAACAGTCGGTTGGATATATATTCCCCATCAAGATTGGCCTACCAGACGAGTCACCCAGAATAGTCTGGATCGCAAAACTAGCCTCGAGAGAGAGCGGAAGCGTGACCCTGTCTGCGAGGAAGCTATTGACTCATTGGACACTAGAGGTTTGGCTGAAAAAAAAAGCGACAGTCTTGTATACTTAGGAACTTGGTCAATTGCTTTTTCGCTATTTGTCTCATAATGCCAACCCCAAGATCCGCCTTGTAAGGCTCAAGGCCAGGATGCGAACCCTGAAATTTCTAACTCGTCGTTAGCACTCGATACATTTCTGATAGGGGATGAACTACTTCTTCAATGAGCTTCAAAAGGCTTAGTTTTGGATGATTCTTAATCTCATCCACAAACGTTGTGGGTAACAACATGATAGGCCCAAAGTCCGAGTACACACTGAACGGACGACTAGAGCTTCCCCTGGTAGTGCCATGGATGAGGTCGTAGCTCTGTTCAAGAAAATCTCGTTTTCTTGACATTCCTGTGAAGTCAAATAGACCCGGGGGATTGATAACCGGAGGCGGCTTTCGGCTGTACTTGTCCCAAATCGCGTGGGCTAGAGTCACTGTAATGAGCCCAATGACGATAAACATACATTGCTCTACCTGGACATCCGTGAAGGAACTTCTTCCGGATAGCGAAAGAAGTGAAAACATCTCGGCACGAAGCTTCCGGTAGCAATAAAATCCACTGAGATACCAGAGACAGAGGAGCTGTGGGGTGGCGTATTGTGATAGTATCCGACGAGCTCGTGTCTTACGCTTCCTTCTCGGGGTAAGTATTTGAAGGACCTAATACCTAACTCAAAATCGCCAAGGCTTACAGACCGGAGTATGCTGCATAAATCCGGAATTGTCTCGTTCCATCTCCCGTATTGGATAATCTATGCGATCGCAGTGCGGGTGGCGGTTCTCGTAGATCGCGCTCACGCATATTGTGTTATGTCGTGGAACAGGACTACAGCACTGTACAAGTTTTTTATAACACAAATCTAATTGATACTTTATTGTACGCTACCGCTTCAATGCAAGGTAACTGTGTATCTCACAAGTATTATCTTAAAAAGTTTTGTCGTAAGTGGCGCTTATGGCCCATCGTCCAGGGGGGAGGGGTATCACTAAAAATGCTGATTATAATACAAGAGAAAACCACGACCCTGATTACATCCGAGATTATTGGCACACCTGGTTCAACAAAAAGAGAAGAAAAAAAAACATGATCGGCCGCTCAGATCGCGATGCAGCATATTACGACGCCGGCTTGAACTCCTGGGGAGGCCCGAAAAAGGGGGTAGGCCCGAATTGGAAAATGTAGATGCTCGCTCTTCCCCGCCCCACGCATGCTTGTCAATCTGATCCCGTCTAGGTAATTCCCGAGAACGCCAGAGTCGTAACGGTCGTGCTCATCTGAACGAAAAAAAAGATGAGATGAAAATGAAACGGAAAAGGGATGGCAATCGGGATGCAACGACCATATGACGTATTAGCACATACTCGCAGCCTAAGAACCAGTCCGGGGCGGCATTCGTGAGAATTGCGCGTGTAGTGTAGCGTGATGTCATCTGCACCGAGAGGCTTGTCTGAACAAGATACAAAGATGCATATTGGCGATGAGTGAGCCGTTGGTTGGGGCTCGGGAATAACAAGACCAGCCAACGGGAGGCGGTTTGATAATTCGCGCGAAGAAGTGACGAATTCCTTCGTGTCTAATGTCGGGATTGCCTGGTTGCCCGACTGTGGTAAAGGGCTCAGAGAATCGAATCTGTTGGGTCGACAAGGCCAACTTCTTTGAGCTGGCCGAGAAGAGTGTCCCTCTCTTTTTCCAGGGCGTCGATCTGGTCCATCATAGCTCTCTGCTGAAGATATCCCGCCTCAATCTTCCTCTTGAGCTCTTGATTATCAAATCGAAGGCGTTTGATCTCCTCGCGCAAATCGTCGTCATCAGCTTTCCGCTTACTGCCGATTATGGGGCTGGTCATAACGGGCATGGGAGAGAGAGGGAGTGGGGACCCGGCATCGGGCAGTGATTGTACGCCGATACTGGGCTCCGGCTCCTCGCTTATTCGGGGAGCATCGGGACCGCTCGCCGTGTGACAGCGTCGTAGATGCTCGTTGAGGTTCTCAAGACGTGCAAAGCTGCTATTCTTATGGCGCTTACAACCCTTGTGCGGACAGAAAAGAGGGTTCTTCGGGCCGCCGTGCTTTCGGTGCACCTCACGCTCATGGCGAAGAAGCCCCCCGGAGTACGTAAAGCCAGCTACGTTCTCGCAGCCAACAGCCTGGCATTTATAGGGTCGTTCATGTTTGTCCATGTGTTTACTATAAGAAAAGTTAGTGCATGGGAAAACTTCTCATCTAGATTTAGTGGGAGAAGCTTTCGTTAGGAGTTCCCCGGAGTTCGGGGCAAGGCCCACCATGGGGTCCGGACAAGCACATACCTCCACTCGCACTTCCGGGCGAAGTCTTTGACGGCGGCATCGCAGCCATGCCATGTGCAGATAAACCTACCCTCTCTATTCTTGACGACTTGGCGCTGGGGTTTAGGAATGGGCTTCAAGCGGGGCTGAGGGGTTTTCGCAGCGCCGACCTTGGAGTCCTTGATATCCTCAAAATCTAGAGGCGACGTAGATCGCTGATGGGGAGTAGTAGGGGCCGGACTAGTTGTGGACGGAGTAGAAGGAGTGGACGGAATCAGAGTTGGATCTCCGTTGGGATTCAGGGGGTTGAAGCCGGTGACCCTGGGGCCATGGTTGCCGCCAGGGGAGGAGGCATAGGCGCCAGTGGGCAGGGGATTTCTCGACGATTCATAGACGACACCCATTTTGTAGCGATAGCCCTCCAGGGCCTTGTTATACAGGCGGTCGGCGCTGAAGACCTGGAGGAACTGGAAGCGGCTGCGTTCGTGATGGCGATATTGGCGAGGCAGCAGATAGCGGCGACACTGGCCGAAAAGGGGCAGGTCTTCGGGCGTAGAGGGATCCTGGAAGGTGAGGTGATAATCCAGGTCCTTCTTCTCCAACTCGGCGTGGATGTGGTAAATATGATCGGCAAGCGATTTGAGGCCTTCAAAAGTGAGGGAAGATGCGGCGTTAGCGGCCTGAAATATGAGGTTGCAACAATAACAACAACAACAACACAGCAAATGAGCGAATGTCAAATACGGGGCAAAATGCAGCAGTGGAGTAACAAAAACAGCGGCGGAACGGGGGGTCTTGGTGCCGGGGATGGTGGGCGCTGTGACTGGCTGGATGCTTGTTATACTGTGGGGATGAAGCGTCCACTAGACGGGTACCTCTGCGAAGTACCGGTGCATCTCAGCCATGCGAGGGGGGAGGGGACGAATGGCAAATGACAGATGACAGGTCAGGGCGAGAGGGAGGGCAAGGCGAGGGACCGCGGTGATTGGTGGGGCGGAGGAGGGGTCTCCCTTGGAGAACGCGGCCAAGTGGGCCGGGACGGCAAATGGTCCGCCAAAACAGAGGCTGAGCCACACAGCTGCGAGGCAAGATGTTGTCATCGGCTTGCGCGGAGCGAGCCGCAGCCCCAGTGCTCAGCCACACTTGTCCAAATATAGAAGCTTCCGCTTCAGGGCTTGCGCGTTTGAACGGGGCAGCTCGCTCCAGGCAACACACTTATACCAGCCAACCGAAGCAGCCGAGACCTTTGCCACGAGAGGGACTACCTCTTTCTCGAGACAAGGCAGAAGCATTCCGTCTCGGATGTTTCTGGCTTTCTGGGGCGAGATCGGATATTCAAGAATCAAACTCGGATTAGACCCGGACAATGAAACGAGCGAACTCACCTTCTGCGTCGTCATCGCCGAGGCCTGGCCATACTTCCACTGCGTAATCCCATTCCTCCTCCTGCGACCGCACGGCTGACGCCTGGACGCCGTCGCACCCTTATATAGTCAGCCATGTCCGGCCCTTTTAGGCGGCCATGACTGGTACGCCGCCAGGCCTGTGGGGATGCTTCAGGCGATGTGACTCACCAACTTGAGGCTGCTGTTCTTGGTCAGCCTGGTGACTAGGCCGTTCTATCATCGCGGTATCTCGAACCAGCCCGTCGTAGCTGAACTCGCTGTCACCCACGCCTATCAGGTCGGCTGGCATCACGGCTCCCTCATGGGCGTTATTATGCCACGCTTCAGCTAGGTCAATAGCCCCCCCGTCATACCCTGCTCCGTGCATTGTCATCGGTACATCGGGCCCGGTTGCCTGTTCGTTGTCCGACCAGCCGTAACATGGATACGCCATCACGTGCGTGCTTCAGACTCGTCAATTGATATTTCCCGAAGAGGTGTCACATGTCATGTGTCATAATCATACATGATACAAACAGCTCCAACAAGCTCACCTTCGGTCACAATAAGAAAGAGCAGGGGGTGCTTCCGGTAACCGGTTGCAGTACGGCTGAAGCAATGTATTGGGTCAGAGCCATGCAGCTGGGGACGGGACGATAAGATGATGATGCTAATGGATGATAGGGCTGGAGCAGAGATAGAAATATGTGGCTGGAACTTCTGATTTTCTTGACACTTGCTGAGTGTTATTTCCCTCCTGAGATCGAGAAATCGGTGCACCTCCATCGCAGATTTAAGCCCGCTATAATGAGGAAACAAGGCACCAAGTCTACTGTTATCGAGGGCTTTCAAGTCTATTCCTAATAAGCAGGACAAGAAAGAAAAACATATTCCTATCTATAAGCCTCTTTTGTAAGCTCTAGTATCTTTCTTAAGTACACGACATTCATAACCAGGCCATTAATTACTACCACTACTTGCCCTTATAGGAACTCATCAATCTGCATAGGTGATGTTGGCATGTTCTAGGGCTAATATTCCACAGGTGGGCTTTGAAACGTTCGACACAGGAACAATGACCTCAAGAGAATTACTAGTGTGTTGCAAACCTTAGTCGTTGCCTCTGATATGATCTTTTATAAAATAACTACTTGTTTGGATTAAATAGTGAAATGAGGGATGAGTGCATACCAGGCTGATAGTTATGGACTACGTAACGATTCTTTTCTCTACCTAAGCCTTCAATCTCCTCATCCTCTCTTCGATCCTCTCTATTGCTCACTGACTCATCTTAAGCCGTGGTCTAGGTGAGTCGTGATCCACTTCATTGTATACACCTTTTTTACGCATGAATGTTAAAGGGCTGGTATGGAAGTCTCTAGGACTAGAAATTCTAGCAGACGACAATGCGGTCTCTTATCAGGTCTTTTAGCAGATGGGGACTAACCTGCTAGAGTTTCATTATAAGTCAAAGGGTATCAATATGAATCGGGAACAACAATGAGCAATGGCTTTATGTCACCTTTGTTCCGATTGCCTAACCAACAAGGAAACTGAATCAAACTCAGTCAGCATGTTTTATTGAGGATAACTCTAAGGAGTTGTTTTCCTTCAGAAATACTACTGTCGCGGGAATATAAAACTCACTCGCCCTGATGCTTCCTTACTCCCAATATCATCACAAACTCGACAACCAGAACAATAATAACAACAGAAGCACTGAGTTAGCTATTTGCCATCATGTGCAGATTTTCTCGTCTTATCTACAGCTGCGGATGCACAGGACCCGCTCTTCCCGCCGAGCCAATATGCGAAATTCGCAGACAGACTGGAAATTGCGTTCCAGTTCCAGGCCCGGACTTGCGCCTTGGATACTTGTGTTGGAACCACCTGAGTGATACGTTCAAGGATTAAAACGGCATTTCACTGTCAAACACAAACTTAAAAGCATGCCGATCTTGTGGCCAGTCCTTAGATGTTTTATATCATAGCCATAGATAAAAACACATAAAAAAGAAAGGCTATCCGTCTGAGCACCCCGCTGCTAGAGGGGGCCTGCTAATGTCTCGTATCAAATAGATTATTTCACATACGAATACTTTTAAGAAGTTTCGGCTACAATTTCCTATCTCGGTATTTCGTGAAGTGCCTAGATGTAGCTCTCCTGGGTACTACTCGGGTGCGTGATATGCATACCCTGTTTCAGATGCCTAAGAAACCCAGCCGCTACCCAGTGACCGCTAGACTTATGTCCGTTTAGATCAAGGGCAATTAGAAAATCTAGGTGAAAAGGGGCAATTGCCGCTGAAAGTTGTATTCCCCTCCCTCTGTTAGGTCTCGAACGGAGTCAATGAGATTCGTGGAGTCTGTAGTCGATTATTGTTAGGGACGTTGCGGCCGAATAACAGGAGATAACCGCTATAGCCACTGGGGTTTGGAGTGTGGTTAAGTTTCTCAACGGCTCGTTGCAGAAGGCGAGGCATATCGCGAGATTGGCGACCGATTGACTTTCGATACCGAAATCTCCGCGTTTTTAAGAAAAACTTTAATTGGAGTAATATCGTCGTTTAACGCGGCTGGAGCATTACTCTATCAAAGAGCTTACCGGCTGAGATAAGCCCGTCCGACAGGGATATTATCAGTGATATCTAAGTTGAGAAGATCGGGGGACTGTTGTTGTTGCCATTCTGTTCCAACGCAGAATTCAGGAGACAACCGTTGGGCTAACGGTGAACTTAATGATAACCGCCAGTGTAAGAACCATTGAAGTAACATACAGGGAAGTAGTAAAAACGACGAGAAGAACCTACTGTCCGAGTTTATTGACCGTGCTGCTGTAAGTAAATGTACTCTCGCGTACAAGTTGTGATATTGTATACTAACATCAACGAGAAATGCTCAATTACATACAGAAACCATCGGTTTTAAATCAATCGCTTTGAACAGTAGCTGTTACGACATATGGTGTCCGAATCTGGGGAACTGAGAAGGACAAAACACTGCCGTGTGATCACCGCTCAGTCCCGACGGCAGCCACCGCAGGGCTACTGAGCCCTTCCAGGGACCTCCTGGCGCTTACGTCAGGGTCAGCTTTGTGTTCACTACAGGTGTTTGTGAACAATGAGGTTGGTGGATAGAAACAATAAGAAAACTGAACAAGGAAGTTTTTGAATGAATAAGTTTGTCAGTAGTATTAGTACATTGCTTCCCCTTAAGACAACAATTGCTAAATTTGGGTTCATATCAACCTGTCTACCGGCTCTACAACACGCATTCGAATGACTTGTTTGCCGTGTGTCCGAGAAACTATTCCCTATCGAACATTTTGACAAGACCTGCCAACATTCGGCAACGTCTCAAACGCTCGCCACCCCCCTGTCTCCTGACCGAAACGTTTCAACCTTCAACTATCCATTGGCTTCACCTGCCGCCCGGAAGACAACACGGGAAATAACATGGAAAACATCATGGAAGTTGACATGGAATTTGACATGGAATTTGACATGGAATCTGACATGGAATTTGACATGGAAGACATGGAACATAGCATGGAAGTTGACTTGGATGGTGTTCTTGAGGGCACTACCCTAGCATCTTATCAAGCTGTACTCAATATGCTAAAGGCTACACTCGAGTACCCAGCCGATAATACTGACTTGAAGGCTACGAAGCTTGCTGAGGACATTCAATTCATGTGTCGTCAAGCCCATGCCAACTGTGATGGCGACGGCGGTGTTCTGCTGTACATTTGGTGGATAGTCATTGCGATTAGCCAATATATCCCGCCAGGGCACCCATGGCAAGAATGTCTGATCGAGGCGGTCGGAAATCTTCGTCAACTGGAAGGCCCAGTGCCGGGCATGCCTGCTCATCTGTGGCGGGATCTTCCCTATCTATTATTTCGTTTGCAACAACTCTGGATCGATCCCGTTGAAGGCGACGAGTGGCTGGCTGACGACATTGAACTTGACGAGGCGCTAATTAGTAATGATTTTGTCCGTTGGAAAAATCAGAACTCGTTCGCCGCACGGCTTACAAGCGCTTCGTTTCACCCCGGGCTGATTTTTCCTATCGGGCAACTCAGAACTGCGCTCGAGGCACCAACCGCGAAGGGGCCAATACAAGAGTGCCGCCTATGGGTAGCTTGCGAGTGGATCATCCATTGTGCCGGAGTTATTTATAATGACATGGTAACAGAGCAAAACCCCGATAGCGCATTCAAGACTGGATCCCTTTGCAGGCCTGGTATGCCGCACTTTGGCACTGAGCGATGGGAGTTCTGGAAGAAGCGATTTGGCGAGATCTCTAAGGATGCAAAGAATCTGAAACTCGGCAACAGCATGGTTGAGCGGATCTCAGCAGCCGTTGAAATAATGAACGAGGCCCAGAAAGAGCACTCGATCGTTTTGGAATATCAGAACATGTCTCTATGGAACACCCCCGCCCTCGGACACTGGGACTAGTTCAATATAGCTAATGCTAGGACTAGTAAAATATCTTGCTCATCTCAAAACTTATTGCTGTCGTTCGAACCGAACTCTTTTACTTTGTATGTTTAGAGGTTAACTCCAGGGCGAGGTTAAGTGGCCCTTAAAATAGTAAAACAAAACCGTATTAGCGATTTGGCATGAAGCACTGATCCGAATGTTAATTATTATTGACGAACTCGACTTCAAGGCTAAATCCCCGAATAATTCACCTCCGTACCCTCTCTGAAGCAGGAACTATCATGATGGATACACTGTACTGTCACTTAGGTCAGGACTATTATTTCGAAGCTATATCGTTGCGGTGGTCGACTGGTAGATTTAGCGACTCGCTCTCAAAGCGAGTGAAATGCTGCAGTAATAATACATGTATGTGATATCAACTAACGATCTCCATGAATAGTGTATAAGGTAGCAAGCATACTCCATCGTGCTTTAAAATTGCGGGTTGTATGCAAGTGCAAGAGAAACTGCCCGTGTCAAACCCTGACCCTCCCTACCTTACTGAGTGAGCAATTCAGTACGCTCTTCTCGCGATGAGTTCTCTTAGTACCTATTTTCCCCAAGCCTTTCTTAGCCAAATGAAGGGCCGTACGCCATGTCTGTGCAAAGTTTCGACCGTTATGGATATTCATACCTAATAAATCTAGCTGCAAAGCTGCGCATTAGACTCTTCCGCCGGAGTACCTACACATACAGTAGTATTACTGTCTTCGTCACATCGTCATCCAATCTGTTCCGGGAATTCAACACTAACCTAGTGTACCTAGTGTACCAGTGCATACTATTGATAGCCCCACCTGTCAACCATACATTTCTTCATTTGGGTCATAATTTCAAACCAGTGGGGAGAAAGCGCTGAGACCCGATTGGATGTCTGCTATCTAGGGACGGCCAGCTAGAGCACATGCGGAGGCAAGAAACCGATACTATGTACATCTACGCGTTGCGGCAAGCTGTTAACATCGTTGACATAGGTAGATGTCTGCAAAGGATAGAAGCGTCGATAACGGTGCTCGGTGTGAACCTTTTGAAATAATTTAGAAAGCCTGAATTATTAGTGATGTTAACATTTTCAAAGCGGGCCGGAGAAAGCACCCGGCAACCTGGGTTTGCCATTGGGCACTACAGGGTAAGGTAGTAGTTAACAGAAAGCAGAGGCGTCTTCGGTGTGGGTGCCCCGGATTTGACCGGGAATGGCCAAAATTAGAAGATTCAATGTAAGAACCAGTCTCGCCAGTCACCTACTACGCATACTTTGTACGATTTCACTAATGAAATGAAGTACATACCTCATTTATAAGGGGGGGTAGGCAGGAATAGAATTTTCTCTCTCGGTAATAGAACCTTCTATGCAAAGCAGCAGGTTCCTGCAGCAATGCCAACTAGGTAATCGGATGGAGATCATCACAATGGAATAACGGCCTAGTTCCGTGGGATCCTGGGAATACCAGGATGAAATGTCCCTCTGTCTGCACTAGTGTATGTCGAGGTACAGGGGTCTTACACAAGGAATACCTATCCACAGACGATGGAACTCAAGTTCGCTTGGCATCTTGTCCCTGGCAAATTGCCGTCGCCTGTTTATTTGAGTACAGCAGTGTAGATAGTTCAGATCTGAATTGCCATTAAACAATTCATTAGCACTTACCTATTAACTCTGATTTTCTTTTTGTTTTTTTCCTGTAGTAAATGTCGCAGGACTAAAGTTATGTAAACGACCTTGTTTAACCTGGGATAGACCTTGCTGAGGCGCAAATTATGTGGCGGTGCATCTTGGCGTCATAGTGGCTTTGCAATAAAAATCTCGCGCCGAAGATTCCGGAGTTTGGGTTCAACTTCGCCCTGGCTACTAACAGAGGCTATTTGCGACATTGCTGAGAGCGGTGGTGCCGGTTAATTCGGTTTAATTTTCATGTCTGTCTTTAATTTTAAATTCTCGCTTCTGCTTTCTTTCCCTCCCTCTTTCATACTGCGGCGGGGCTTCCTGCTCTCGAGTAACGATTCCTCGAGGGCCGTGTACCTTGAACGCGATTAGTCACCAATGTAAGGTGCGTGGCGCCTATTGCGGATACATGATGTCGCTGCCTTTTCAGGCCGACGTCTTTGGCGGGCATAGCCTTCTGACACCCCACATTCAAGACTTGGGTCTGATGAAAGACGTCCTAGAACGATGGCTATCGGGGTTTGACATCACCAGGCTGGGCTCCCTCGCCGCGTGTGCCAGCGTAGCTCCCGTAGCTTGGCGCTTCGTGAAGACTGCTTGGAGCGAATCATATCGCTGGATACGGCAACTCTTTGTTGCATCGGTCACGGTGCCTGGGCGAGACCCTCTGAACAGAAATGTTATGAGTTGGGTTATGGCCAATGTGGTGCAACATCGCGGAATCCGATCTTTCACGGCACGGACACAGGTTCACGCAGGGGACTTGACGGATAGGGCAACGCTTCTGAAAAAAAGGCGGAGAGAAGTCCAGTTTCTTCCACACTTCGAGACAACCTTCTTCTGGCATGCGTCCTGCTTCTACTTTGTTTCGCGGTCTCTGGAAAGCTTTCACGCGTCGATGAGTGATCCCTCCTATGACGGCGTTGGGGGCGAGGAGCTTATTGTTGGCTGCTTAGGATGGTCCACAGAGCCTATCAAGAAGCTCATTCACGCCTGTCAGGAATATGCCGATAGTCAGACTGAGTTTTTCGTCATAATCTATGCTCGTGATCGATTTGGGATGTCATGGCAACCTAAGGCTCGGAAACCTATCCGGCGAGTCGACACAGTCCACTTTGACGACAACTTGAAGCAAGCGCTACTTGCCGACATACGAAAATATCTGGACCCCAGCACGAAACGACTTTACCAGAGTCGCAGCATGCCGTATCGGAGAGGCTATCTGCTCTATGGTCCTCCTGGCACTGGGAAATCGTCACTTTCCACAGCTCTAGCCGGAGAGTTCGGTCTTGATCTCTACGAGGTGAAGATACCATGTGTTGCGAGCGACCAAGATTTGGAGCAGATGTTCCAGGAGATCCCCCCCCAGTGTATTGTACTCCTCGAAGATGTTGATGCAATATGGACGGACCGTGATTCCGAGAGAGACGATGGCACAGCTGTTTCCGGATCAAGTTGCACGCTCTCCGGCTTGTTAAACGTTCTAGATGGCGTGGGGTCAGCAGAGGGCAGGATTGTGATCCTAACAACGAATAAACCAGAGCGTCTAGACAGCGCTTTAGTGCGGCCAGGTCGTGTTGACATGAAAATAATGCTCGGCAATATCAGCCGAAAGTCAGCAGAGCAGATGTTCGTACGTATGTTTATGCCCGACCTCCCGTGCTTCTCGCCCGTGTCCAAAGGCGACGATGAGGCGACGGAATCAGGCAGGGAATCCCTGTCACTCGAGAGGGAGACACTACGGCAGCTTGCCCTAGAATTCTCATCGCAGATCCCTGAAGATACATTTACTCCCTCACAGCTTCAGGGGTTCTTCCAGCTGCATCTCAACAGCGCGACAGAAGCAGTCGCGAACATCTCAAGCTGGGTAGAAATGGAAATGTCTGGGTCGTTTTTGGATGACGACGTGTCGGTTGTAAGCGAAGGGAAGACATCATAATCCATTCAATTGGTGGGTTTTGTATAAGTGAGACTCTTGTATTGCTTTTCGTATTAGTGTCTGGGCAGGGACATCGGTATCATCATGTATTGGATTGACTTCATTAACAGGGATAGAAGGCGCACATAATGGGACTAGAGGCGACCCCGCCAGGATTCGTAAGTCTTGAAAAGGGGTTCAATAATAGAATTTCGGCTTCAGGTCACACACCAGTTTTGGAGTATGTTTGGTGTCTGGCAGGTTATCTCGATTATTTACCTAGGCGGAAGAAATAATGTAATTCACTTTTACATTTTTAAAGTTATTCCCCCCTTCCCAAAAAAAGATGCAACAGGAGAGTTGGTTCAATAAGTCCCAGGTAAATTACAATATATAGCGACTTCAGGATTCAGTTTTTATTATAAAGTGACACTTATAAGACCGTCCCAAACGAATGAGAGCCGACGAAATATATTGAGATAGTTCTATGAGAGATGAATACGACCAAGAAGAACAGGAGCGCCTATCAAAACCCATACCACCAATTTCCTCTTGTTTTTCTTTTACATACCGAGATTCATATACAACATCTCTACTCCACCTTTGACGTCTCCCTCGTGCGTAGGTACTCATCCACGAATCCATTGAAGTCGTGGGGCTCGTATGGACTGAGGAACTCCGATATGAAGTTTGACTTACGTCGACTGTCCAGCTTCAAGTCTTTGAAGATGCTATCGACATACTAGACTAAAATCAGCAACGATTCGATACTGATTTACGTTCAGATTTGAAGGACTTACCGAGAGGAAATCGTAAAGCGAGTATGTGTGCTTTAGCCCCTGGCGTAGATACCTCTTGCGAGTCCAAGTATTCCAAAGCGATACTTCCGTCGCCATTGTATCTGCGTCTGGCAACTCAATCTCTCCAAGTAAGTATAAAACCGCCCATAAGGACTGCACCTCCGAGACGAGAGGGGTTTGAATAGTATGAATTTGACCGAGTATGGCTAGAGATCTGTCACCCTTCGTGGCCATAGACACTGGAACGACACGTCGGTATAGATTCCATCGCTTTTGGAGGGCTGGATCCATTCCCTTGGTATACTTCAGCTTAGGGGGGTCGGCTAGAAAAGGTAGCTTCTGGTCTACTATCTTGTCAGCTACCTCGTAATGAGTCTTCCAGTCGATATCCTGGCTCTCCGAAAAAGCCTCGACATCGTCGCCGTAAGCTGGAAGGCCGATTTTGGCTTTGTGCTGAGCGTCGAAAATTGCGAAATGGTCACCCCAGCCGGTGCACATGATCATGTAGTCAGTGGTAATCTGGTCTGCCGATTTGAACTTGACGGTATTGCCTTTCACGGCCTGGACTACATCTCGGCGAACTGTGAGGTTCGGACTGTGTAATGTCGGCCAAAAATCGGATAGAACGACAAGTCCTAGCCCAGAGCTTGACCAAAAGACGCTGATTGATCGACTTAGCATTTCTTCACAATAAGTACACGACACCTCACAGGGATCTTACCTTTGGCGGTCAATTTCGGGTTTGAGCAGAGTCACTTGATCCCCTTTTGAGTAACCAGCATGGATAGAACTGTTGAGATCGAGAAAATCCCAGAAGCGGCCGACGCACCATCGACCAGGGCGAGTCTGGTGAAACATCTTGTAGAGGCGACCTTCTGTGTTTAAGATAGAGGGGCTGAGGTGCGACATGAGCCGAGTTGACGCGAAAGCAATCGCGTTAATCATGTTCAGCACTTTATATGGCAAAATGCTTAAGGGTCCGCCACCTTCGCTGCGGATCGCCCAAGTGACCTTCTTGCCCAACTTCAGAAGCAGGTATACAGCATCGTATGCTGACTTGGCTGCACCCACGACAACTACTTCCTTGATGTCTTCGTCGCCGAGATCTTGGTAATGTGTACCAAGGTCACGAGAGTGTATTACGGGAAATGAGCTTTCCGAGAGGTCTAATTCAGGGAGAACGGGGATAGACGTGACGCCCGTGGCTACCAGGAGCTTCTCAGTCTCAATAATCTCATCAGTGTCCCTGAGAGATAGTCGCCATCTCCCATTAAGTTGTTTGGCATTCGTGACGAAGGTATTGAACCGCGTGCGACGCAAGAGATCGTGATCCTCTGCATACTTGTGCAGGTAATCGTGGATCATCTTGCCTGTCACTTTATCATCTCGAGGGTTGCCGCCATTCCTCGGCATGGGTGTGTCTGAGTAGTTGAATAGCTTTTGAGCATGTTAGAGACCGGTGCCAGTTTATACGGTGCCCGGTGGTATTGGAATGGAACTTACGCCGTGTCGGACCTGTGCTACTAGGTTTGGATAAAGTCGGTCTCGACTCCATACTCCTCCTACGGTGTTATCAGAGTCGATGATAATCAACTTCGCCGATGGTCGTAGTCGGAGGTATGTCCTAGCCGCAACTAGTCCATACCAGCCTACATCAAATGTTAGCAAGAGGGCTCCATCGCCAGACTATAATTGGACATTATTGACTTACCCGCGCCAATAATGGCAACCTCAACCTGTGATTCACCCCTAGTTTCCATGTCTATAGGTTTGATGTTTGACCATAGATTGAAATCAGGCTGGTGTTGGTGGTGGTACAGGTATAGGTTATAATCTGACCCGAAGTCCTGGTTCGTGATATGCGTTGATCGGAGTGTCCCGAGACTCTGGTTCGTTACCGACCCGAGGATATGGTTTTGACATCAATTGTGGGCAAGCCAGAGGACTTGGTTTCCGAGGCAAATCATACGATAAAGGCCCGACGCTCTGGCCCTTGCAAAGACCCTCCTATATGACAACGGAGTATTTCCAAACCCGTGTTGAGATTACAGCGGGTGGCATCCGCACCTCCTAATGTGCCAGTTTTGTCTGTGGTGGACAAAGTAGTATTATCATGAAAGGTGGCCAAACTATCGTATCAAACTATTACACAAAGACCAAAGAAAACCACGAGCAGACTACATAGACAAACAAAACCAAGCACCTTCCTATCACGGTACCTTACAGAATGCAACACAACAGTTCCTTGTCGGTGAGTTGGCTCACCGATAAAGGTCTCTGTCTGCATGCACCCATATGTCATGGCTGGAAAAGGAAACATCTCAAGCCGGGCGCCACCTAGTTGTATATACTGTGTACTAAGTGTACTTGCCAGTGATTTGTACAAGTATTACACTATTTAAGTAGAATTACCGGAAGCAGGGCCGTGATGTGCACACGTATGCAGTCCCGGCATTCTACTAGGAATAGCAGAATCTGGTGGTATCCCAATACCGACCATGAATCCGGCGGTGAGGGTCAAGTAGGTACACTAAAACTACGAAGTAACCTTGTAGTATACACTCCGGGTATACATGCTGGCAGGGGGGAACCACCTATACCAAAAAGGTATAGATTTCTGTCCCACTTGCAAGCAACGGTGGCGAAGAAACGGTACTTTGTTGTTGCATTATTTGAATCTATTTTAGAGTTTTTAATCGAAAAACCAAACTTGCTGTAGATCTTTGAGCAGCTCTTTGAACAACCTTTCAAGTAGAAAAAGAGCTTCAACAGGGGTTTGATATAGTTCCGACAGAGCTTCGAACAGCTCTTTGAACAGCTCTTTGGATAGCCCTACGAACAGCTCTTTGAATAGTCCTTTGAATGGTTCTTTGAATGGTTCTTTGAATAAACCTTCGATGGACCTTCGATGGAACCTTCGAACAGCTATTTGAAACATTCTTTGAATAGCACTTCAAATGAGACCTGAAACACGCCTTCAATCCCCGCACTAACTTGCTCACCTTACATCATAAAGACAGGCATATCCTTTAGACAAATACTTGAACAACCCTTTGAACAGAAGTTTGAACAAACAATCAAACAGACCTTTGAGTTCAATCAGATGGAGCATGTGATCTTTCTACATAGGTACCTTTGACTACCCACCCACTCGCTAACGAAGTGTGATAGCGCAGACCCCTCAGGAACATGCCACCCCTCTGCCGGCCACCTGGATTCTCATTCTGACACATTTTCTTCCGGACACTAGTCTACCGGCATATCCCTGCTGTGGACCAAGTGGGGGGTCATGAGAAGGAAGAGGGGACACTAGTATAGGTACACTAGGGATAAATACTACTGTATGCACGCTACCTATGCTGTGCTCAAGAACTGTGCTGTAAGTAGTTACCTAGGTGGAGTTGTGGCGGAGGGGTGATCCAGAGTCAGATCTCTGGGTCGAAATGCAGCAACGGTGGGATCCTCGCTCATCTAGACGTACGACATACAGGGTTACATACACTACACTACGGAGGCTAGTTTAGGCAAACAGTTGACGTTGGGTTGACTACTTTTACACTAGCGTCTACCTATTCCGGGGTGAAGAATTACTATACATGCCTCTTCCACCAAATCGAGACTATCCATATCCCCTGGTCGAAAATTTTTATAAATATCAGACTCGAAAGTTTTGGTGGGGATCAGGCTTGTGTCTTGGTCCAAGCCCTTGTCAAGTAGCCTAAATAGTATCCCTGACCCCAGTAAATCCCCAAATGTACTGGCACGTCCACTCGGACGCAGGCAGGGAGATGTTCCTACCCCTTGGCTAGTTCGTGCGCGTGCATATATAAGTATATCTTCAGCAAAGTTAGTGCAAAGCATTGAAACTTCACTGCTTTCATAGCACACAATAGTGTATCTGCTAAGATTCCAAAGCGACGAGTAGTGGGTAGTCGGCGTATCAACGATCAAGGATACTCCTAGTATAGTGTACGAGCTTGGCCATACGTTCGTGCACTAGCTAGGATACGAAGATCCTTGGGAACACCAGATCACTTTAGTCCGCGCTTTTCCCCTTCTCCTGTAGGCGACCTTCACGAATATACAAAGCCAAAGATACAGTAGCTCCAGCACCGATCGTTAGATATCCAATCAACATTGTGAATGCCAGCTTGAGATCCGGCATCCGGGGCCGATTGGGCAGTCTCGAGAGCAACAGAAATGCCCAGACTAGGCTAGCGAGCTCAAAAATCGGCATGTCAAACTGCAGAAACAGAAATGGGCCCCGGGCTAGGAGATCGGGGCGTCCACCAGAAGGCCCTTCTAGGGAGTTTGGAACTCGAATCCGCACCAGGTTAGTCTTCTCGTCGGTGCTAGTGTAGACTCGAGCAATAGCGTAGACATGGCCTATTGCCGATGAAGCAGCTGCTAAGATGTATGACGCTCGAGTCCACCTCTGTGCAGTCGTCGGTGATTGCCGGGGATCCTCACCCTCGGTAGAACTCAGCCAACGAAAGAGGCTTGCCAGGAGGGTCTGGGTCAGTGCCACCCAGAGGGGATCGACTTGGAAAAAGGCGAGGTACTTTTGATGAACCTCCGGTGCTCGCGATTCTGGGCCGTTCCAAGTTGGCGCACATCCTAGGATAGCAGGAAAAACGGCACCTAGGAGGAAACTGAATGGAAGCGCCTTGGCTGCATGCTGATCTCGAACCCGTAAAGCTTCTGCACTATCAACCCAAAGGATGTGGTATGCGTAGTAGCAAGGCAGTGATATCGCACCACCCAGAAGCTGCGAGACAGTCACAAAGACTAGCGGTCTAAAGAGTCAAACGTCAGTAGGCTACTCAATCTCCTCGGCACAATGCGGTAAAGCTGAAAATCTAACGTTGCAATTGCCCATGGCTTGGTTCCTGGCCGCATCATTTCTGCATACAGCCATACAAATGATGACTGCAGGGTAGAATAGCCCTCAAACGTCAAGAGCTGGAGCCCTTCATCCGACCCATCCGTGGCAAAGTAGAAGAAAGCAACGAGGAGGGTGATGGGGTAGTCAACGATGAATATTCCAGTGTAATCATTTTTGAGTTTGAGATCCCCGTTCAACTCCCCGTCCAATGGGGCCAGGAGATTCGCTTTGAAGCCACCATTGAGGGCGTAAAGTCCCCAGAGAAGGAAAACGGCGAGGGCTGCCAGGGCACGGTAGCCAAAGGCAATCGAGGTAGCCTTCATGTTAGACGGTCGATGAATGAAGTTTGCTGAACTCAAAGGTTTCACGGTGGCGTTTTTTGTTGCGTTGCGCAAGATAAAATAAAGAAATTGCCGGCAGTAAGAGTCCATCCCTTGTAACAAGCCCCTGTCAATGTAGTGTACACTCAAGAGTGATACATGTAAGGCCCGAATTCGGCAACCGCCCTCGAAGTTTGCATAGATAGTGTACCTTAACATAAAGACGGATCGTGAGCTGTCAAAGTGCGTGCGTGCACGGTACTTGCGCGCGGATCGACTAGCCTGCCAATCCCCATTGAGCTAGGGTCTGACTAGGGGCATAGAACATTCCATTGAGCATTGAGAGTACTTACACTAAGAGCTTGCCAAAAACACCGACCGCTTTGATAGTAGGATTCCGCAAGAGCCGCTAATACATTGAAAGCTTATGGGCAATGAAAGAACTATGGCAAACTGAGGCGAAAGCTATAGAGCAAAGCGGATTGGAAATCTAGGCCGAGGAAGCGATGAAAGCAGAACATTACCTCCGCGCAAACCAAGTAGCAATCAATGCAGAGTTGATGACAATCACTAGGGTAGTTATTACAGTAAACCAGAAAAAGCCGCCGTTGATGCCAAAAGTCCATGACTAGGAAAGCCACCAAGACAAAGATAGTGATCTGCAGCTGTATCATGTGGGGTGGCAGTATGCACTTCGAAGTATAAAACCTCCGAAGCAGTCACTGCAGCCACCCCATACCGATAGTCATCTGGATCATCACTTCCCAGCCCTTGTCTCACGATGTCTCCAAACGCAGTAGAAGACAGGATGACCGAGCAGCCATCTCTTGAGCCGATCGCAATTTGTGGCATGTGTATGTATCCCCTTATCACCCCCCTGTCTCGACTACATCAAGGCTTGCTGACGTAGACTTTCCTAACTTGTAGCATGTCGGCTGCCAGGAGGGGTTGACTCGCCGTCATCGTTCTGGGATCTGCTTGTCGCCAAGAAAACAGGACAAACCCCGAAAGTCCCAGCATCTCGATTCAATATTGATGCCCATTATCACCAAGATCGAGAGCGACCGGGATCTTTTAATGTCCTTGGAGGTTACTTCCTCGATGGAAACCCGCATGATTTCGACCCTAGCTTTTTCAATGTTACCCCTATTGAAGCCCAGTGGTTGGATCCTCAGCAACGACGCATGCTTGAGGTCTCGTATGAATGTCTGGAGTCTGCAGGTGTAACCTTGGACCAAGTAGCTGGCTCAAATACTGCTGTGTTCGTTGGTTCATTTACATCAGACTACCGTAAGTGATCCAACAAGTAATCAATGAGCCCGACCTAATATGCCGCAGAACAAATGTCGACGCTAGAACCGGACTTTAGACATAGCTATGCGGCCACGGGAGTTGACACTGGAATAATAAGTAACCGAATTGGAAATTTGTTGAATTTAAATGGTCCGAGGTGAGGAAATCGAACCCCTCTTTCGGTGAAGTTGCTAACCCCCCTTTCAAGCTTCACCATCAATACCGCTTGCTCGTCCTCGATATACGCTTTACACAATGCATGTAACGCACTTCGAGCAAAGGACTGTGAAGCAGCTATTGTTGGAGGCGTTAATCTGATTCTCACCGTCGACCAGCACATAAATACGGCCAAGCTAGGAGTACTTTCGCCAACTTCGGCATGCCACACGTTTGATGCTAGTGCTGATGGATACGGCCGAGCCGAGGGGGCCGGCGCTTTATATATAAAACGTCTGTCTGATGCTGTTAGAGACGGTAACCCAATCAGAGCTGTGATTCGTGCCACAGCTGTAAACACGTATGTCCTCTTTCATTTCGAATTACACCTGCGAGCGTAGTACTAATGCATTTTCTTGCCGATAGCAACGGGAAAGTAGATGGAATGGGCATAACACATCCTTGTGGGAAGGGCCAGGAACGAGTCGTGCGGATGGCCTACGAAAAGGCAGGCCTTGACCCGAACCTCACCCCATATGCTGAATTGCACGGGACCGGAACCCCTGTCGGTGATCCAATTGAGGTCAGGGCCATCTCACAGGCCTTAAACGACACTCGCTCTCGAGACAAACCGCTATTCATGGGTGCGGTAAGTACTTACCTTAAGCAGACCACAGACACTAGTATCGGCGGCTAATACGAAGGAATAGGTGAAACCCAATATTGGGCACAGTGAAGCTGCCAGTGGAATCTTTGCAGTTATGAAGGCATCTATGATGACAGAGGCCGGAGTTATCCCCGGTGTTGCGCTGTTCAATCGCCTGAACCCCGAGAGTAAGCTGATTGCTCTCCTAATGAGCTCAACAACATCTTGGTTAACTGACACCCTGTATAGTTCTCGAGGAGGAATGGAATGTCAAAGTTCACGCAAATACCGCACCATGGCCGGCGGATTCGCTACTTCGGCGAGCAAGTGTTTCTTCGTTCGGCTATGGCGGTACGAATGGACATGTAATTGTCGAGTCCGTGGACAACCTCCTTCCTTTCTATAGACATGGAGCGCGCAGAGCAGACGCCAAGTACAATAACTCGACGAGCAGGCCATTGCTCCTCTGTTTCTCCGCCCATGACAAGCCAACACTCTCTCGAAATATCACGGCTATTGGAGCTGTCGCCAAGGAGTACTACGCTGCTGATCTTGCAAATACCTTGAACCTTCATCGCTCAAGATTCTCTCATAGGGGGTTCACGATCCTGCGTGAAGGTAACGAAGAAGCAGCTTTCAAACCAGAAGAGCTTCAAAAGGGCGTAGTTCCCAAAAAGACAGGCGATGTTGGCTTTATCTTCACCGGCCAAGGCGTACGTACTGATCATCTATCCCCTTAGTCTTGCTCTATGCTGACAAAATGAGAACAGGCGCAATGGACTGGCATGGGAAGAGTTGCGATTTCGGAATTCCCCCTATTCCACGAGACGATCGAGAAGCTTGATCGTGTCTTGGGGAGGCTCAGCCCCAAACCATCGTTCACCTTGAGTGACATGCTCTTGGAAAATGAAGATGCTGATAAAGGAAGAATCAACGAGGCTGATGTGGCGCAGCCACTATGTACAGCTATACAAATAGCTCTCGTTGACTTATTCAGTGACTGGAACATCGTCCCGTCTGTCAGCGTGGGCCACTCTTCTGGCGAGATTGGTGCCGCGTATGCAGCGGGCCTCATCAGTGCGCCGGAAGCGATCATCGCCGCCTTTGCTCGCGGAAGGGCGGTGCGGGAGGCCGCAGGCGCTGGCTCGATGCTTGCTGTTGGCCTCGGTGCCGCCGACGTCGCAAAATGGCTTCCATCCGACACCGAGAAGATATGCATAGCTTGCGAAAACTCCCCGGGTAGCGTGACGTTGAGTGGTGATGCAACGGCTATATCCGAACTTGCCCGTACTTTGAAAGAGGAAGGTATTTTCGCACAAGAATTGAAGACGGGCCGGGCCTATCATTCACCCCACATGGCCGTGGTAGGAGAGGCATACGATATCATGCTGCCACAACAACTAGCCAGTCTCACTGTTGAAGATCTAAGCTGGAGACAGCCTCGCTCTCCAATGATCTCATCTGTCACAGGGGAGGAAATCACCGGCGACTCTGTTTCTCCTAAATACTGGAGCAAGAATCTGCGCGAGCGCGTGGTCTTCGACGCAGCTGTGAGCCGAATAGGGTCTGATCAAAAATTCGATCGTGTTACTTCTTTTATCGAAGTTGGCTGTCATTCTGCTCTGGCCCGAGCATTTAAACAAATCAACCTGGCCAACAGAACATACATACCTTCTCTTCAGCGAGATAAAAACGACGCGGATCAGCTACTAGCAGTGGCAGGTTCGCTCTTCCTCGCTGACTATCCTGTAGACCTACGGGAGGTCAACATGGATCTCGCGACAGGCCCCAGTAGTATACGCAAGACCGCAGCCCAGAATTTGTTGGTCGACCTTCCCCCTTACCAGTGGAACTACGACAAGAAATACTGGGCTGAGCCGCGGGCGAGTGCAGAGGCGCGAAGCCGCACACATGCTCGTCACGATTTACTAGGGACCCGTTACCCTGGGCTTTCCAATGCTTGCAGAGCCTGGCGCAATATTCTGCGGCAGCGCGATGTGCCTTGGCTTAAGGACCATAATGTAAGCATTCCACAAACTTCAACATGCAACGTTGCTTGGAACTAATGGATTACAGCTTGGCGGGGAGGCAGTCTTTCCAGCAGCAGGCTATTTATCCGTGGCAATCGAAGCGCTGCGGCAAATCCATGACAATGGGAATCTCGCTTTCGAAGGCGTCAGCGTAAGAGATCTCGATATTTATACTGCGCTAGTAGTTCCCGAAACCGAGGAAGTCGAAATCATAACCACTCTGCATACCACAGACGACAAGGATTACACTTTCACACTAGAATCTGTGGAGTCTGGGCAATGGACGTTGCATTGCAGAGGCAAGATTTCTGCGACTTCTGGGTCAATCGCCGCTCGAGATCACCCTGTTGAGGAGGCAGCGCTTACACAACGTGTTTCTGGCAAGAGATGGTATGAAGCCTTCCGTCGCGTGGGCTTCAACTACACGAATACTTTCCAGCAGATGCTTGACGTCCGGACCGACAAATCCCTACGCCACTCGACAGGAAACCTGGTAGTGTCGGATAAATCCGGCGTAATGGTAGACGAGTCCCGTTACATCTTGCACCCAAGCACGATAGACGCCTGTTTACAGGTGATAATCGTCGCCGTCAATGCTGGCAAGCACAAGGAGATGCAATGGGGTATCGTGCCAACACACATCGGAGAAATCTCCTTAACCTTCCCAGAAGCTGGAGCAGAATCTACTGGGCACGCCATCGCTTGGACTGACAAGATCGAGGGTCGACGCTTTTACACTCATGCCTACCTGGCAGATTCCACGGGCAAATTGATAATGGACATCAACGGCTTGGAATGCACAGCCTACGAAGCAGTATCACCACAGCAGCTGACAGTTCACCATGAGCCGGAGCCCTTTTCTGTCATGACATGGAAACCCGATGTAGAGACCATCTCGCCTAGCTCCACACTCAAACTGGGCTCTCTGACTGGCCTGGTCGAACTTGTCAGCCATAAACAATCTATCGAATCCGTCTTGATATGTGGATCTCCCGCCTCCAACGTGGTGGAATCGGCACTGGATATCTTACCAAAGGGCTGTTCCATCACAATCGGGGTCACTGAGAAACAGCGGGCCCCCCATATTGAAGAACAGCTTCAGGATCGTGTGACACTCAAGACCTCACCAGAGGAGTGGTCCGCGGATATCGAGGGCTCACAATTCGACCTCCTTGTTGCTGACTATTCTGGGCTCGAGAATTGGGATGAGACAACCGAAGTGGATAGCCTTCTTCCTCTTGTAAGCTCGGGAGGATGGCTTGTTGGCAACCGTCACTGCTTCTCTTCTCTTCCGCAGTCTGCACTGATATCCGATCAGTACTTTGCGTACAAACAAGTCGATACAGGGCATGCCAGTGACGTCAAAGGCGGCATGTCCAACATCTCGCTAGTTTCTCTTGGGTCATCAGCTTCAGACACCACGAGCTTAGCAAATGTCTTGACCCAGCGGGGTAAGAGTGTACATCAGGAGCAACTGGCCAACTTTGTTACTAGTGACGAACAATGTGTCATTGTTGATGACAGACAAGGCACAGCACTATTGTCGCTTACAGAAAACGATTTCTCCGGCCTCAAAGCCATCCTCGCTTCCGGCGCTGGCCTACTCTGGTTGACTCGGGGTGTTCAAGAAGGAGTTTCCGCCGAAGGTGGCCTGGCTGAGGGCTTCCTTCGCGTGATCCGTTCAGAACAAGCCTCTGCGAGGGCAATTCTGTTAGATGTCGATAATTCCGAGTCCGTCGAGAGTGTGGCACAAGCAATCATTGGCAAAGTTGATGATCTGAGTGGCTTAAACCCAAGTAGCGATACTGAGTTCTGGCTGCATGAGGGCGTCCTGAGAATTCCCCGTTTATATCCATATGCGCCTCATTCGACAACACCAAGTCAGGAAGATGAACCTGGGAGTGCCGACGTGGACATCGCATCTAAATCAGACCAGCCTGCGCTCTCTAGCGAAGGAACTTATGTCTTAGTAGGCTGCCTGGGTGGGCTAGGCCGAAGTTTGACAAAATGGATGGTGGAACATGGCGCAAGACATTTCGCTTTCATTTCTCGATCGGGGGCAAGCAAGCCTGAGGCAGCACGAGTAATTGAGAACATCCACAATACCCCAGGCACCTCAACTAGGGTATATCGCGCCGATGCCTCTGATGAAGCTGCTATGCAATGCATAATCTACTCCTTGCAGGCGGAGCGACCAGTCCGCGGCGTCGTGCACGCGGCTATGGTTCTCAAGGTTCGTGAAGAAAATGGTCCTTGCTCTGCTGATTGTTACTGACATGACATTATTAGGACGGTATGTTTGAGCAGATGGATTACGCCGCCTATATGACAGCTGTTACTCCCAAAGTCCGTGGGGCGATGAGTCTTCACAAAGCTCTCGGCAATGCACAGCTCGACTTCTTCGTCATGACGAGTTCCGTCTCAGCAGTTCTCGGCAACATGGGCCAGAGCAACTACAGCGCGGCCAACAGCTTCCTAGATGCCCTAGCACGGCAACGTCAAGCCGCCGGCTTGGCAGCTACGTCGCTGGCTCTCCCCATGGTGCTCGATGTCGGTGTCGTTGCCGAAGATGACAACATTGAGGCATCGCTCATGCGTAAAGGACTTTACGGGATCAGTGAAGAGGAGATGTTGCGTGGTATTGAGACAGCAATGACCACACCGTCTCGGCAGCCCTCGGAATCTTCACGCTTGGCTATTTCCACGCCATCTCATCTTGTCATGGGTATGGAAGCTCGCGAAGTTGGTAGTGCCATCGCTTCTCTAAAGGCTGATAACGCGGATCCCTTCTGGCTCAACAATGCACGTTTCTGCCACCTGCGTGCCG
This sequence comes from Nemania sp. NC0429, assembly GCA_022578495.1. NCBI lineage: Eukaryota > Fungi > Ascomycota > Sordariomycetes > Xylariales > Xylariaceae > Nemania > Nemania sp. NC0429. The sequence goes on along the minus strand of MU392157.1, from coordinate 510,491 downwards.
CAGTTGAAGCGGACGCTGCACGTGGTGGTTCCGGTTCTGAGGGTCATGCTGGAAGTCAGGAGCAAGGTTTCACGGCCGCCCTAGAAGCGGCCCAAACACAGGGGCCTGAAGCTGCCCTCACAGTCATTGAGGCACATATTATGGACCGCATGTCAGGAATCCTGATGATTCCTGTTGAGGATTTCGAGTCGGACGGCCCGTCGCTCGGCAGCTATGGGCTTGACAGCATGGTTGGAACGGAATTGCGGACCTGGTTATTCAAGGAGTTCGGGCTTGATTACTCGTTCCAGAAACTGCTTTCGAAAACGCTAACATTTAGAGGCTTGGCAACAGTCGTCGCCAAAAAACTAGGCGTTCTTGAAGCCGGCGAAGCTGAGTGAGGAGACCTCCCGCATCCCAGCAATGATCACGCCATCCAAGAACGCGCCTGAAGCCAACACTGGTACGGCGGCCCTTCCTTCAGTTAGTTTCCTATGTTGGAAGGCTATTTATCTAGAGACTAGGTTATGTAGGCGTATTGTAGTATAGATGAAACAGAGCTTTCAATTTCGTCCACATTTTTCGGTATAACTAGTCTTTCGCCGTGGTTATAATCAATACCGTGATGCTATTACGCTGATGGAACCAACTCCATTTGGCCTTTAATTCGAGAGCCTCTAAACAGAGCACCTGGAGTTACTTCCTACTGTGACTTGAAAGCAGTTTTGCAGTATAGTTGACACAGTGCTGTTGAGTGGATCGAAGTTTTGACGGGATTTCTGGCCTTAACTTTAGGATCAACCTGTTGGCTGTTTCACTAATCATGCAGGATCCCACCGTTAACTAGACATGTCCATTGCTCTGTGTACATATTCATAATTAAGTCCAAAGAAGTCTAGACCGGGTGTTTCTTCATTGTAAATAAATTTACACAATGGTGATACATCAGCACAATATTGAACAGAGAAAATAAATGTTAAATCAGGTTACTCCAATTTAAAGTTTCTGCTACTATAATGAACAGAAATGTATTCACATAAAATAGTGAATAAGTGTATACCAATAGAAATTAAATAGGGTTAATAATCGATTTATTTCTTTAAAAAAATAACAGCAAAAAGATATATAAACTCACAAACTACTTTGTTAAAGGGTGAATAGTGAGTTTGTAACACTCGAAAGCGTTTATTTATTATCAACAGTTTAGCTGTCGCATTTCCAATCGATTATGTAGGAAAGTCCTCATTAGTAAACACCGAGACATATTCCTTAAGGTGTGTCAAAGGGTGATGGGATTTTGCATGCTGCCTGGTCTAGTGAATTAACAACCTGTTTTGACATAAGTGATAATCTGCCATGACCTTCACTAACAGAATTATCAACAGGCAATGTCGCATTGCTAGCGGTTCAGCCGCATAGGACCAGTCTGAGATATCAAGTTATCAGCAACCCGCTGTATCATTGTGTGATGAAGTGTATCGTAGAATAAGACACTGGCATCCCAGTGCCCCCAGTTACTTGGATTTTGTACCACGTCCGTCCAGCTTCTTCCCCCCTGAAACACCATGCATATGTACACTAGGCAAGAAGGCACCAGCACTTTGTGATAGCAGGTGGATATTTCCAGCCCGCTGGGATCTTGTGGATTTATCAAAAGGCAACAGGTTGCACAGTATAGTTTCCAACTCTGGAGTAGGTCTACATCATCTATTCAAATAATATAGCGCTGCGGCTCTGTGCAGCATACGTAACAGATCGAGCCTTGAATCCAGTATAGATAAGTAGGCATCCCGCATCAGTGAGTAGGTATGTCTGATATTTATAGACAGATTTCTCTTTAGTTTTTTTCTACCGCTCGAGGTTTAGGTACTCAGTGTCGAATCACACTAAGGTGTACGGTACGGCGTAGTATCGAATAACGCCATACTTATTCCTGAAGGCAAGCCACTAGACAAAAAGTTACCGTGCCAAGCGCAACGGATTAGGTAAGTTTTCTGACCGCAATTCTACACTACACTTGTATAGGTAGGAGCCAGGACCTGGGAGACAGGTCTTAGACTTATCCACCTACCTTAGGGTGGTACTTATGCCAGCCTTCATTAGGAGTAGATACGATCTACGGCTAACTTAGGTGATGAGTGACAGTTGACATGTTTCACTAGGGAAAATATGTCACGGCAATGCATCTGTTATGGGATAAGTTAACTATCTTAAAAACGAGCTCAACGTAAAAGCCCTTGCTAGCGTTTGCCCCTTACAGGTAGGTACTACATCTAGACTAAGTAGCTAGGCAGATTTGACACTAGACACTTTCTGAATGTGGCATCGTTCACTCAAAAGCCGAGGGTACTGTCGCTAAATCGAATCTATAGGAGATGTAACTACACTATAGCTATACTACTGCAACTAGAGCAGACTACTGCAGGTTCCGCAAATCCTACGTACCCCTTAGCGTGGATATAACTCACCCCAGATGGTATTCATGGACTACACACGACCTGGTATCGTGCTCTGGTTCTTTGTTTTGATTGTCTCACCCCTAGTTGAATCTATCACACATCCCAACAACTCATCCCACGTGTATTAATTCTTCAGCGATTGTTTTATTTAGTAGTAGTGCAGTAAACTGTGTGGGGGGGGGGGGGCAGTAGCAGGTTTGATTCTGGAGGTGAAGCTCCGGGCAGGCGATTCTGAAATATCAGAATCGCATTGACACTAAAGCCCCAACTGCAATCATCACGTCAAGCTAGCTGCTTGAATGATAGTTAGGTTCGCAGTTGCTAAAAGCAAATGTAATGGAGTTCAAGCGGACACAAGTAGGTAGCACAATTATAATACAACGCAATCCAGGCCCAAATGCATAACATGGCAATCTTTTATTGGTTCTAACTAGTTCAATTTCGAAGCTCCGTTGTAGTTGTGTCCATCGCTCATCATGTTCCTGTTAGTGTTTGGCGCAAGCATGTAAACTCTTATCAATACACCTACAATGTCACAGGTGTAGCGTACTTGGCTAGAAGAGGATCCTTCAATAGCCGAGGCAGGGACTTGGACTCAACACCAATGATCAGTTCAATGCCACCGCCAGGCAGGGCGGGAAGAACAAGCGAACCACCATTGATGACGCCGACATCTGGGCTGCGGACTGACTGGATCTTTCCTCCTAGCGTGTTACCCCAGTCCAGTCCATACACTCCAAGATTTATCCAAGAAGTTTGTACGCAGTTGAAGCCGGGGACATCCAGGAAGGCGGTGGCTACAACACGGTTGACGTCCACCACGTTTTCAAATAATGTGCTCAGGCTGTCGACGTATTGATCATTAAGCTTCGCAACCGCGCCGCGGATAACGACTGCTGGATCTGCCACACCGGTCGAGAGTATCTTGCGAATAGGCAACTGCGGTGCTACCCATCCCAACCAGTTACCCAGGGTTCGTGGGTGTACCGGCGGATCAGTACGTGGCCGTCCGTCTACTGCAATGTTGAAGACGGAGGTTGGGTCACCCTCAAGCTCGTCTAATTGGAACTGCGCTGCCATAACCGAGCGCCACATCAGCGCGGAAAGGGCATCGTTGGTAGAGACGAACCCATGTTCAGAAGGCTCAGAGGCATTAGCTGGTGACGCGTCTGCCTTCAGAGCTGCTAGTTGCTCTGCATTGAGTCGGAAGACCTGCCCGACGTGCTCCCGCGAGACCATCTTTGGTGGCAAGCCTTCTGGGGTGAAAGGGAGCACAAGAACCTCCGGGTGGTCCTCGGGCTTTCCGGCACTCCGACCTGAAGGCGTGATGTGCTTCTCTCGGTCCGTGAAGAAAACATCCGGGACCTCCTGGCGGGGGCCGGTCTCACCCTGTAATCGACGACACTCCTCGGCCCACGTCTCAAGCCAAGTGTAGTATGTCTTGGCATCGCCGAAGACGTGATAGAAGCAGGCGGTCAAAAGCAAGCCGCCGGGAATAAAATTAGCTTGGCAATCGGCGGCTGGGAGCCTCTCTCCGGGGACAGGCCAGGTGAAACGACGGCAAAGCAGATCGCCGGGGAAAGCCTCGACGGGAAATGATTTCGCCTTGAGATCGGCAAACGTGTGAGGGAAAGCACCAGGAGCTCTCAAGTCCTTTTTTGTGATCGTCTCATAGTCGTCATATTTATGTAATTTCAGGACACCGGCCTGTTTTGCGTCTGTGTCTGGGACACCCTCGCAGCCGAGCGTGGGAATCCGCTCTTTGGCACCTTCAAGACCCTGCTTGAGGATACCAAAAACCTGATCCGCATCATAGGCGTTGCCTAGTTCAATGGGAAACACGAATCGAATGTAACCCTTGGGGCCGGCCTTCTCCAAGGGAATGAGGCTCGGGATCTTGCTTGCATACTCGGAAGGCATCTTGTGAGTTAGGTCCTGCTAACGATACTTGACAATTATACGAAAGATATGGAGAGGGCAATGAATAATCGGGAATGGTATCTTTGCAATGATTTCAAGTTTCTGTTGTGACCATACCGGAGCGACGAAGCTCTCTTATGAGCTCGAGGTACTACGTGGCAGAGAGCAAGATTAACCGCCCCGCCAAGGGGCTTTGATCAACCAAATTAGTCTGCATGAATTCAACAAAACTTTCCTAAGCTCAAGGGTACTACACTAACGCCGCCCTCGCACCAGACCTTGGGTTGAGCGACGGAGAGGTCCCTGGTTCTAGCTTCAACTCGACGCTTGGGCTTGGTTTCAACGTTTGGAACAACGGTAGCTCTGTGGATGTATCAGGCAAGCTCATAGTGTAGGGATAATGTTTGGTTAACACTGTTTATTCCTAGCTCCTAACGCATGATAAGCATACTAAATACCTAGTACATACTGCTAGGTATGCACATTCATAGGTAGTGTAGGTAGACCCTTTTCCATGCCAAGTGTGTGACCAGGGACACTCCCTACTGGTACGATCATGAATCTGGAACCGGTGTGTAGTTCTGTTCCAGTCCTAATATAGCAGGTGCCGATTCTGACCCGGAGAGGTTCTAAGATTGGTACTCACGAGCGATCGCATGTCAAAGAGACGCCTCCTTCTACCGTTTAAGGACGCCTGTAGAAAAATGAAAATGATTAGTATCAAGCCAGGTCAGGTGAAAGACATCGTTAGCATGTTTTATATACTTATGCTTGACATGTCAACGGCATTTCCGGCCCCAACGGGTAGTATCCGAAGTGGCGTTAGGGTTGGCATGGAATTAAGGTAGCTTTCAATGTAGAGAATAGGAATACAAAATACTGGTAGGTATACATCACACCTGCTGGATGCTGTCGTGCTGCCCTAGCTTCGGAAATTCCAGACCTGCAGGTACGTTTTCGTTAACAGAGAATATCGGGACCATGCATACGAAGTACGAACACTAACCTGTGTACGAAGTATGCTATGATTCATGAACAAAATATATGTCGTTAGTGCGGTGTGTGAGCACAGTGTATTATGGTTATTATGCACAGTGATAGAGCAGCGTATTGAACTTCTGTGAACTTCTAGTTGGCTCCTGGAGATATACTTGCACTGGAGAAGTTTAAGCAATCTCGCTTGCATGGCTAACTATTCTAGAAAATCGACCCTAGATAACACTTATCTATACTACACCTCTATCTCCAGAGTTTGCCCTTTTCCTGGGATATTTCATGATGTTTGAGAGTACTGGAAGTTATATACCTACCTACTTAGTAGCTAACTTCCATGCAGTTGGTAAGTAAGGTCATGCATGCAGGTAGGTACACTGACTCCGGCTTCTCCTATTTTCCCGCAAAACGATCTCCCCCCTTTTTTCATGCCCCTACCCCAGAATTAGTGAGTACACTAGTGTAGGTAGTTTACACTACCTACTCTGAAAGAGACCATTTACTTTCCCCTTTACTTGTGTGGTAGAGAGCTTTTGCATCGTAGCCATTTCCTGACTTACAGTCCCTCAGCTCCAACTTAGCAGGTATAGCCGCCCTAACGCGCGCAAGTGGATAGAGGCTGAACTGGCTTCGACTCTATACTGATTTATCGCACTACGAATTGGTATTGATGCTGTTGAAGAAATGGCGGCTCAATACAACGAACCCACCGTGAGGGGGTAGTTTCATACACTGTTACCCGTACCTGTCACAGATTAGTTACCCGGAAATATATACACTAGAATACCCGTCGGTATATTCCGAACTAAGTACTATACCGCTTAGCTCGGTTTTATCCAATGGCCCTTTTATTTAGTGGCTCGTTGTTTTTATATAGTGATTCGCTGCTATGATTCCGTGCTGCTGTAGCTTCTGTTAAATCATCTTGCTGCTTTCTACCTTTTCTACAAGTAGGTACACCTTCGTAGCTTGTGCGCACAATGTGGGGTTGTCATCTACTATTCCACTATCTCGCAGAACGTCGCTTATTTACTTGGTTATAGTCTAGCCACTTGCCCAAGTGGATTCTACTTTCCCCTTTATAGTAAGCAATGCAACAAAGCTGAGGACACACCACCAGACCCATGCTTAACTGATGATTTTGGTCGCCTCACTATACCTATACCCACTACAGGGTACCTACCATATACTTCACAACCTCCGGACAGCAGCACACAGTACCTAGGGACGTGTTGAAATGGCATTTACACCCCATAGTGCTCCATTCTTCATATAATATTTTACTTGCCTAAGATGTGCAGCGAATTACAGCGTACCAGGCATATATGCTTCGGATATGGCTAGGCAGGCGTAAGGCCCCTTCTGGTGGGTGGGTAGGATGTAGCAGTACTAGTAAAGCTCAGGTACCGGTAGTAGTGTAGGTAGATACTGTAAGTAGGTTTTCAAGGCTTTGGCAGGGCCGCGTTCAAGCTAGAAATAGGTTGTCCTGTTGATTCTTGGCGAGTGCCTCGGGACAAGCTGTCTTTACACGGCCCGAAAGGTTAGGTTGCTAACGAAGACTTGACTAAGTAGCCCCTACTTTGTGGATTCCTGACCAACAAAGACAATACCAGTACCTATCTAGTGTATGCAGTTATATCCTGCCTAACCCAGGAATCGTATCTATATTAGGTATAGTGTAGTCCGAAAATAGGTTAGACAGCACAAGCATGTGAGTGAAGAATGAGTTTGCGAATTGTATGAAGTAGGATGCTGATGCGATATTCATATTTTTATAACTACTGTACAATACTCCTACTACTTTCTTATCTCGGCACTCCTACCTACATATCTAGGAGTAGTTAGGTAAAGATGATACATAGCCCATCATAAACAATAAGCCAGTGTATGATCACTGACAGGTATTCATATACACGCGCACACACATCACTTGCCAATTCTCACTTTATAGATCTGTAAGATCGAGTGTTCGTATCGAATTGGAACTCTAGTGGATGACTTTGCTTAAAGTTCGTTCTATGTACATCATATAATGGTTAAACCAAAGACGGGTAAGCACTCTATCTCGTTTTATACACTACAACCCATGGAGTATGTTAGTAAAACGTACTGGAAGTTGCGATAAGCGGCTAAGAGAAAGCGGCTTTCGCCGGAGGCATACTACGGCACAAGAATCACCGTCGCTAAAAGGGCGGAAAAATACGCATAAGTTACATAGGTTACGAGTAGTGTCAGAATTGTGCAAGGTCGTGGTAGAATATGACTGCCAAGTCGTGCTAAGTGAACCGTGGCGATTATCGAAACTGACTGGTGGGATCGTATGCGGAGCACTCCAACAGTGCGATAGCTCTCATAGTCAAATTGATAGCAAGGTATGGTATGTGATATGGTGTGTTCATGCTTCTCTTCCCTGCTCACGACTAGGTTCTTTGTGTTTTGTACCATACACTACCTACACCATGCTCCAGTCGGCGAAGCCATGTTCCAACTCTATGGAATCCGCACTCCTGCGGTCTTCACCCATGCTCTCTCAGATGCACTAGGTACACCTACGGTACGGTACATGCGACGAAAATGGTCGAGGTACACTACCAATCTGATCCCATGTCTCCGCTAATCTCAGAATGGACAGTCGAGAAGAGCCCTGGGAGAGTATCAGACCAAAACCGATCCTGCGGGAATCCTTACGACTTTCGGTACCATGTCACACCGCGTGACAACCGGAATCCTAATTTAAAGGAACCGTGGGCTCCCCATGTACACTACATAGTGGATAGTGTAAGCGCAACATTGTCGAGATCTCGTGGAAGATCTTCTTCTTAATTGAGAGCATAATCTGCCATCTCATGTTCTTCTGATACCTACCTACTATACTATACCGGTACCCGGACATGTAGTTTGGTCATTTTCTCTTAAGTTCTTTCTCTAATTCATTGCTCATGTAAAATAAGCGTTCCCCTCCTTCTTGCACTCTTGACCTTAACTCGTCGATATTTCATTATTCATTTCTGCAGGTGGTTGCTGTGTGTGTATTGGGGTTTCAGCAACTGTTTAGAGAACATTGTCGTTTGCGATGGAGATCGATCCAATCATTTTAGCCACGTTTGGCCCTCCTCCTAAGGGGATAGACCTGCTAGCGAAGCAAGAAACAGCAATCATCACAGTTGCTCTTGTGTCTACCGCATTTGCGACCGTCGCTCTGGTTTTGAGGATATGGGCGAGAAACTTCCAGCGCTTCGGCATGATGGCCGACGACTATTTGATGGTAGTCGCCCTTGTAGGCCAACTCGACTTCCCAGAGCGACGCTGTAAACCACTGACCGCAATCAGATTTTCACATATGGCACACTTGTCATTACGATCCTGGGAGCCAAAGCTGGCGCCGGTATGCATCTCTGGGCTCTACATCCACAGAATGTAGCAGACATCTTTCGCGTAAGTATACACTCTGCAGGATTAAACTCGGGGCCTCTTCATTAATTAAACGCAGTTATTATATTCGTACACCTTCGTTTACGCTGGCAGCGTCGGGTTCACAAAATTATCGATTCTATTATTCTATCGCCGATTGTTTGAGAGAGGATCACAGTGGTTTCACATTCGCCTGGGCTTCGCCGCGTTCTTCACGATCGGATATTTACTTTCCATCTGGGCGGTTGCGGCAGCACTTTGTCAACCCACTGAATTCTTCTGGACTCAGTTCCTCGGCGCCAAAGGAAAATGCCTCGATATTAACGCTTCTTTCCTGAGTTTGACGGTGCTGAATCTGGTTGCCGATCTCCTCGTTTTGGTCGTCCCGATCCCTGAGATCTTGGCACTGAAGATGAGCACAAAGAAGAAGCTTGGTGTTTGTGGAGTCATGCTGTTGGGAGGCTTGTAAGTTACATATAAAGCACCTGCGGGGGATGTCTGCTAAAAATGACTTAGAGTCTGCGTCGTCAGCGCGGTGCGCATCTGGGCATTTTACAGATTCACTGTTGAAGTTGATCTTACATGGGTCCAGGCCGACGTTTTCCTGCTGTCTTCAGTGGAGCCTGGCTTTGGTATCGTCTCGGCTTGCCTCCCAAGCTTGCGCCCATTATATCGTCGAGCAAGAGCGAAGTTGACGGGAAAGGAGACGCATGGGAGCTCAGCCGGCACATGGTACGCAACCTCGAAGGCCAGTCGCATCGGAAACAGCTATGTCCGGTTTGGCGACGATAGTTCCAGATCAGCGGAACGTGACGACATTGCTCTGACCAGTATTGGTAAAGGGCCCAATTCGAAAAAGCCGATCCCCCAGAACATCATCCTAGTGCGATCCGAGATAACGCAGTCTTCCAACCAACCATCGAGGGGAAACGACTCACTTGATTCGTATTAGGCGCCCAGACTTTCCCTCTGGGTCGAAAGATAGCGATGGCGTATATTCGCACTAGAATACGCGTATGTGGACTTCTCAACCGGCATTTGAGGATGGACTTCGATTCATAAAACTCCACAGCCCGGCAATCGCTGCAACATCAGAAGATGTAAACCATGACTTCCCGAGAGGAGGCTTGTAATAGTGGCTCAGTACCACTCAACTATGTACATACGTGTGTTCCGTTGTTGCAACGGAGCAACCCAATATTCCACTAGGAGCAATCCTAGCCCTGTCGTTACCATGACCTGATATCCAAAATTTAGAGCTTCACGAATAATAGACTAATGTACGGCGATTTCAATCATTGTGTCTCCATATTATAAACCAAGCCCGCCAAGCGATCTACGTTCAGTGTTCAGGCATGATGTGCCGTTTAAACTCGTGATAATTGACCAGCTACCTGATTTTTGTCGCCTGGTTCAGACGTATCCGCGGCAATACCGCTCTCAGTATCCAAGTATATAGTTCCGGCCACCTGACGTTCCAAAGTGAGATGCTTCTCTCTGTACAACATTCGGCTATACGCTTCCCTACCACGTAAACCAAAAGAATGGCCAACTTGGATCCGGACTGTTTCCAGGCATCTGGGTCCAGTCAGCTAGAATGCCAAGAGAAGCAGGAGGTGGTTGGGAACCCAGAGCCGCGGGCAGGCCGTAGAAAAATCTCTCCATGTGGGCTAGGTCATCATACCCATGTCCTTTCGCCACGGCCGCTAAAATCGCTCACTCAGTATACCGGAGAAGTTGAACCTTCATACCAGGAACGGTACCTCCCACGGGGAAAGATCGTCGCTCCGGCTTTCCTCCGCCCACACGCCGCCAACAGAATATCGCCGATACGAACTTGGTACCTAGCATAAAACAGCTAGCGTCTAAAACCCGGCATTGACCGACTCATTTATTGTTATTATCAGTGCAGTCGGGAGTGAGGGGGCGAGGGGGTCCTTCTCCAAAGCCGGCAATTGTTAACCACCAACTTCAAGCATCGTACATATCGAATAAAAATCATGTATACAGAGATAATCATTCGACAAGAAATAGTTGTTTTACTGAATCCTTTGCTTGGATTTTTCTAGCACAGGCGCGGTAAGCTATGGAGACTCGGCGCTCCTTCGCTTTTGTCTATCTACCTACGAGGTATGGTATCTGACGGGTAGTAGCATGTGGTGTAGATAGTGTAGGGACTACAACGTCGTCGGCCGTTGTCAGTCAAGTCAAGCCACCTCAAGTGCCGACGAACCACTCTAGGCTTGGTAGGTCAACGTTGTCTAAGACTACCTAGGTGTTTTAGTTAACCAGCCTACCGGCGACGATCCGCGTCACCCTATTTGCTACACCGCCTTGTCTTAAGCCAGGGTCCGAATGAACTAACCTAGCCCAGGTTGTCAACGGCGCATGACGTTTGATAACGTGGCTAGGCCACACCTTGTTCCTAGCAAGCAGCCCCGACCAGGTAGCCATGTGGGCGGGCGCCTCCCACTAGTAAAAGCCACTCCTGCTCCTAGTCGAAGCAGAATCCCAAGATGGTGAAAATAGATACCTAGGCCACCCCCTTCGCGACAGGGGGGTCCAAGATAGCTGGGTTGAAATTAGGCCAAACCACCTGCGAACTTGGACTCGAGGGAGATCTTATGCGCAGCATGCTTGCGAGTAAGTGCAGGGTTACCATGCAGCTAGGTGCAGGGTTTCTATGCAGCTCCTCCCATAGCTCCATCCGTGGCGTAATGTACCTAGTAGTGCAGGGTGTCAAACCAGCTTTTGGGGACCTCAGGGCCATCTGCTCCCTTTTTTTCCCTGTAGAATCCATGTTCGAATATTCGACAACTCTCGGGAATAAGCAGCTCGACGATTTTGTCTCAGGGGCCGGCACTGAGACGGTGGCCCTTATGAGCAATATCTCACTTGATTATACCCAGGTCTCGAAATTGGAACTTCGGGCCCCAGGCAGGCGAATGCGTCGATCGCGATGTCATTCACGAAGTAGTCGTTTGCAACCAGGATTCCGAATCCGCGGGTCGTCAATACCGATCCCTATCAAGGGCTAATGTTTACAACTAGTGTAGGTGCGCAGTAAGAGACGACGAATCTACCATGAGGCACGACAAGTCCTGTGAGTACTGTAGTGTAACATACGGGCCCAGGGGTGAATCTGGTTTCACGAGGAGACCTGTGTCTTGCCCTGGTTGTTCGTTCGGCAGCGCCTCTCCGACTAGGAGAAGCACGAGGGGATACGGGAAGACGTGATGAGGATAAGAGAGATACGGGTCAGCTGCTCGGATCTATTTTTCGAGGTTGTAGGGGAGACCATATACTGTATCACCAGATATTGTATGCTGGTGGAATAGCAATATCTCATTAACGCTTTCAGTTATGGCCCTGCATCGAATTATTAATGAGACATCTCACATGACTAGGAGCAACAATCGTAAATGTTATTGAGGTTCATGTTATTTTCCGCCAAAATATGCTTATCGAGAGGCTTACAAGAGAGTATTCATATCGCATTAGGTACCATAAACAAATACAGGGTCAATTGAATAGTAGCTATCAATATGCATTCAAAAATGAGCCGTAAATCTGTAATTTGAATATATATAACCATCTAGATACAGGACTGCCTGGGATTGCAGCGAAAGTTTTTACTGTGTGTAACAAGGGCTATTATAAAGGCTTGGAATAAGGCTTTAATTTAGCTATAATGCCTTCGTTTTTAACGTAAGGAGGTACGACTAAAGTGGAATAAAGGTCTTTTTTACCTTAAAAAATTCTTTTTACTGCAGATTTTATAGTAAAAAATTTTTTTTATTTAAGCTTAGTTATTATTACTTATTTAAAAAAAAAATCTATATTAAAAAGGTAAATATTATAAGTACTTAGGTATAATAGTATATAAATACTAGCATATTAATATTTTCTGCTTTATTTTATTTAGCTATTTAAAGCTTTTAATTAGCTAAATTATATTTAGTTTTTTTTTTTATTATTATAGTTATAATAGCATAGCTAAAGTAAAGGCAGTTTTTTATTACTTTTTTTATAATATATTAAGTTAACTATAATATATTTAATTAATTATAATATATTTAATTAATTATAATGTATTTAATTAACTATAATATATTTGCTTTGCTATAATATATTAAATTTAATGCTATACGCTAAATTTTATATAATATATTAAATTAACTGCTATATATTAAATTAATAATTAAATTAATTATTAAATAATAAATTAACTAATTAAATTAATTAACAGATTATATAATAAAAAATTTTATTTATTTAACCGCTGGTTTATTTAAATATAAAGGTATTTAAATATAAAGCTATTAAATTAATTAACAAATTATATAATAAAAGATTTTATTTTTTTAACCGCTAATTTATTTATATATAAAAATATTTAAATATAAAGCTATTTAAATATAATTTTTTAGTTTAAACTTTTTTTATATAATAAAATATTAGTAAATATTATAAAAATTATTAAATTATTAGCGTTTAGCTGGACTATCTGCTTTATAAAATTTTTTTATTAATATAACATTTTTTAAACTTACTTTATAATAAAAACATTTTATATAGCAAAGTCGCTATAGTATAAATATTATTTTTAAAGCTTTAATAAATAATTTTTAAGCTTTAATAGTGCTAACTTTTATTATTTTAAAAAATATGCAAAATATTTTAATATATTTTAAAAAACGTTTTAAAGCTAAAAACTATATTAGCATATTTTAAAAAACGCTTTAAAGCTAAAAATTATATTAATTTAAACTAATTATAAAATTTACCGTTTTAATTTTATATTAATAATAAGTTTAAACAATATAAAAACTATTATATTATAAACTATATAATAATAAGTAATTATTATTATTTTAAATATAACTATTATTATTTTAAATATTAAATATACTTTTTAATTTAAAAATTTAAATAAAATTTTTAATTATAAATAAAGTATATAAAGCTTTAATGCTTTAGCTAGCAGGTGCTGCTTATTTTTTATTTTTATTTTTATAGCTATTAAAATTTAAATAATAAAAAACGTTGCTATTATTAATATTAAAATTTTTATATATTTTAGCTATAATAATTAATTAAGCGCTAATAGCTATACTGTTAATAATGCTAGCTTTAATATTTAATTAATTATTATAATATTATTTTAATTAGCTTTAAAATAAATTAGCTAATATATTAAATATATAAATTTATTTTATACTAACTTTTTTTATGCCAGCATTTAAAAATATAAGTTAATATAATAACTAAATATTAATTATAAAATTAATTATATAGGTTTTTTTAAAAGCATAATATTTAGCGGCTATAAAAATTTATTTTTTATTAAAGGTTTTTTTAGCTTTAAAAATAGCCAGCTTTAGCTTGTTTAAAGTGTTAAAAACGCTAGCCTTTTTTAGCCGGCTATTTTTAAAATATAAAGTGCTAAAAATAATAAAAAAAAAACTGTTTTAAAAAAATAAAAAACGAAAAAACGTAGGCATAAAAAATAAAAAACGAAAAAACGTAAAAATAAAATATATAATAAATAAAAAAAAATAAAAAATAAAAAATAAAAAAACGTAAGCATAAAAAATAAAAAATAAAAAAATATAGCTTTTTAACTATTTAATTATAACTGCTATAAACTGCTGTTATAATATATTAAATAAACTATAATATATTTATTTTATTATAATATATTTATTTATTTTATTATAATACACTTATTTTATAGCAATATATTTATAATATATTTTTTTATTTTATTATAATATATTTATTTTACTGCGCTATATTAAATTTAATACTATATGCTAGATTTTATATAATATATTAAATTAACTGCTATATATTAAATTAATAATTAAATTAATTATTATATAATAAATTAACTAATTAAATTAATTAACAGATTATATAATAAAAGATTTTATTTATTTAACTGCTGATTTATTTAAATATAAAGGTATTTAAATATAAAGCTACTAAATTAATTAATAAATTATATAATAAAAGATTTTATTTTTTTAACCGCTAATTTATTTAAATATAAAAGTATTTAAATATAAAGCTATTAAATTAATTAATAAATTATATAATAAAAAATTTTATTTTTTTAATTATTAATCTATTTAAGTATAAAAATATTTAAATATAAAGCTATTTAAATATAATTTTTTAGTTTAAACTTTTTTTATATAATAAAATATTAGCAAATATTATAAAAGTTATTAAATTATTAACGTCTGGCTAAAATATTATTAATATTTTTTAAAAGCGGACTATTTGCTTTATAAAACTTTTTTATTAATATAGCATTTTTTAAACTTATTTTATAATAAAAACACTTTAAATAGCAAAGTCGCTATAATATAAATATTATTTTTAAAGCTTTAATAAATAACCTTTAAGCTTTAATAATATTAACTTTTATTATTTTAAAAAATATATAAAATATTTTAGCATAGCATATATAGCGCTAATTTATAAGCTATTATTTATATTAGCTATTTTATGCTTAGCTTATTAATGCTAAAAGCACTTTTTTAACGCTTATATTAAATATAAAGCTAAAAAACTAATAATTATATATATTATAATTTAATATTATAGTTAAAGCTAAAAATATTTATTAATATTTATAATTGCTAATTTTTTATAACTAATATATTGCCTAAGCAAAGGTAGCAAGCCTTTATAATAAAAATAAAAATAATTAAAGCTATGTTTAAATATTAGCAAAAAAATAATTTAAAGCTATAAATAAATATCGATTATATTTAATAAACTGGAGATTTATTTAGCTGCAATTAATATTTAGTTAAAGCTTTAAATTGTTTTTTTATTAATATGTATATATAGCTTTAATTATTTTTATTTTTATTATAAAAGCTTGCTATTTTTATTTAAACAATAAATTAGTTATAAAAAACTAGCGATTATAAATATTATAGTTTAGTGCTATAATTAAAGCTATAAAATAAAAAGCAGTTTTTTTAAAAATAAAAAATTTTATTAAGCGGTATAAATTTATATTAGTTAGTTTAAGCTTAGCTTATTAATATTAAAAGCATTTTTTTAATGCTTGCTATAAAATAAAAAGTAATTACTTTAAAAATAAAAAAAAAAAAAAGCTTTTTTTATTATATAGTATATTAATGCTAATTTTAAATAAAAAAGCTTATATAAACTTTATTAAATTTAGCGCGCAAGCTATTATATTTTAATTATTAGCCGTATTATTTAAAAATTAAAAAATACTTTAGCTGCAGTTAATAATTTAACTTATACGGCGTTTTTATTAATAATATTATATTTTTTATAAACTTTTTTAAAATTAGTCGATTTTTAAATATAAGCTATATTAGCATAGTTTTGCCTGCTTTTTTTAATTTAATATCCCGCCGCTAATTATTATTTTTTTTTTATAACCGTTTATTTTTTATATAATTATATATATTTTTTTGCTAATATAACAGTATTTTTTTAATAATTATTTTAGCTATAATATATTTATAATAAAATAGCAGAGCTATACTTACATTATATATACTAATAAAATTCATTATTTTAAAATTAAACTACCGTTTAATTAAATATTATATATACTGTTTTATTATATATTGCAGCCAAAATTAGCTTTGCGCTAAAATAGTATATAAAAAATGCTAGCAAAGCGGTTATAAAATAAATTAATACTAATTAAATAAAATAAAACTTTATTATTATTATTTATAATTTTAATATATCGATATATATAGTAAACTTTTTAATTAAATTATAATAGCAGATTTAAAAAAATAAAAAATTTTATTAAGCGCTATATATTATATGATAGCCGCTTTAAAATTAGCTTATTAATATAAAACGCATTTTTTTAATGCTTGCATTAAGCGTAGAGCTAAAAAATTAGCAATTATAAATATCGCAGTCCAGTACTATAATTAAAGCTATAAAATAAAAAGCAGTTGCTTTAAAAATAAAAAAAAAAAAAGCTTTTTTATTTAAAAAAAAGCTTATGCTAATTTTATTAAACTCGGTGCGCAAGCTATTATATTTTAATTATTAATTTAATTAAAAATAAAAATAAGCAAAAAAAAATATTTAAATATAAAAGCTATATTATTTAAAAATTAATAAATATTTTAGCTATAGTTAATAATCCGATATTTTATCGCTAATTATTTTATTGCTAATTATTATTTTTTTTTTATAACCGCTTATTTTTTATATAATTATATATATTTTTTTATAAATATAACAGTATTTTTATTATATAAAATATATTTATTAAAGTTTTATAGCGGCTATATAATAAATATAGTTAGTAGTTTTTTTATATTTTAAATTTTTATAAAAATTATTAATTAAAAAATATAATAATTTAAAATATTAAGTTAATATAATATTATTATATATATAAAAAGCTATTATATATAAAAAACGAACTATATACTTTATATAATATTGATAAAAATAATATTAGGTTTAAAAATAACTAAGCTGCAGTTAAAATTTCGATATAAAAAGTTATTTATATTTACGCTTTTATATAAACTAATAATGCTTTTTTATTTTATAAATTTAATTAATAGCAGTAAAAAAACGTTTAAAAAATTAAAAATAAAAAAATGCTAGTTTAGCGCTAAAAATACTATTAGTACTAGCGCTTAATAATAAAAAGGTTTTATAATAGTGCTATTATATATTTTAAATTAACTAATATTATAAACAGCTATTTTAAAGTTGCTAATAATAAGCTATAAAATTAATTTTATAATAAAATAGTATATAAAAAGTTTTAGCAAAGCAGTTATAAAATAAATTATAATCTGCGGTTTTTATATATTAAAACAGTAATAACTAAATAAAAATATTATAGTAAATACTAATTATAAGTTTATATTTAAATAAAAACAAAATTAAAATAATATATTAAAGCTGTAACTAAAAATATATAATAAATAATATATTTTATAATATTAAAGGCATATCGCGCGGTAAGCACTAAGCCGGACTATATTTTAATTTTATTTATAATTTAAATAAAATAGCAGCTAAAGCTTATAAAAAATTTTTTTTTTATATTTTAATAAAATAAATAAATGTATTTAATATAATTAAAAATTTAAAAAATTTAATAAAATATATAAATTTTTTATATAAATAAAATAAGTTTTTTTTTAAGCTAATAATTAATTTTAATTAATATAAACATATTTTTATTATATTAATTTTTTTTATTTTTTTATATTTATTAAAGCAAAAATAATAAAGCAAATATAGCCGCTTTTTTTTTATATAAAAAAATATTTAAATAATGGCATTTAAAAATTATAATTAATAAATAAACTTTTAGCCTGCAATACCCGCCTTTTTTATATTATTATTATAGTACCTGCTATTATTTTTTTATTATATAAATTTAATCGGCAACAGTAAAAAAACGTTTAAAAAATCGAAAATAAAAAAATGCTGGTCTAGCGTTAAAAATATTATTAGTATTAGCTTATGCACTTGATAACAAGGTTTTATAATATATTTATAATAAAATAGCAGGGCTATACTTATATTATATACACTAATAAAATTTATTATTTTAAAATTAAACTACCGTTTAATTAAATATTATATATGCTGTTTTATTATATATTATAGCTAAAATTAGCTTTATAGCAAAATAATATGTAGAAAGTGCTAGCAGAGCGGTTATAAAATAAATTAGTACTAACTAAATAAAATAAAACCTTATTATTATTATTTATAACTTTAATATATTAATATATACAGCAAACCTTTTAAATAAACGGTTATAATAGCAAATTTAAAAAAATAAAAAATTTTACCAAACGGTGTACGTTATGCGCTAGCCGCTTTAGGCTTAGCCTGTTAATACAAAATGCAGTTTATTTGGTGTGTTAAAGTTGCAGTTAATAAAAATCGGTTAGTCGGGTTTAGCGCTTATACTAGCCGTTTTAAAGTTGGCTTTTAAAAACGAAGGCTTTTTTTACACCTGGTTTAAAAAAGCCTTTAGTTTTTTAAGGTCTTTTAAGGTCCGATGCCTTTTTTTCGTTTTATTAAAAAAAGGCGGCTTTATTTATTTATTTTTAAATTTTAAAATAATTTATTTTTTTTAAAAGCCGACTTTTACTGCCGGTTATATAAGTATTAATTTTATTTAAAAAAAGTGTATTGCTTGGTTTTAAGGTTTTAGGCGCCGTATAGCCGTGACGGGAGGCCGTAGTAGTACGGCCAGCTATACGGAAGCGGCAGCGAGGGTTTTTTGGTAATATATCTCGTGCCTTTACTATATAATACTACTTTTTTTTTTTTTAATGCTCGCCTTTAAGCAGTAAGCTATTAGTAAGTACGTTATAAATGTTTTTTATTTAGCTTTAAGATCTGCTAGCTTGCTAAAGTTTTATTAATAAAATTGTTTAATAGCAGCTTTTATTTTATTATTAAATATATAAGCATAGGGTTTTTAGGTTTAATGCCGCTTTGCTAGCTAACTTTTTTATTTAATTAAATATTTAATATTGCTTTAAGCTTTAAAAAAGTTTATAATAGCATTTATTTTATATTTTTTAAATTTAATTAAAGTTATTTTTTATAAAATTTAATTAAAGTTAAATAATATTTAATTGCTAGCATAAAAAGGTTTAATAAGCAAAATATAAAAAATATTATAAATTTTTTAGCTTTTTAATAATATAAATTTAATAATAGTAAAAAAAATTATTTTAAAAACTTTAAAAAAGCTTAGCATTTTTTTATTTAGTTTTTTTATAAGTCGTTTAGTTTTAATATTTTTTATATTTAATATTATTAACTGTTTTTTTATATATTAAAATATATTAGCTTTTTTTTTATTAGCTTATTTTTTTATATATTAGCGGGTTTATTTTAAATGCTTTTATACGATTTTATATATTTATAATATTTAGTATATATAAAGCTTGCTGTTTAAATTATGCAAAGCGTTAAAAAATAAGTTATAAACAGCTAAGTTATAACTATAATTAGCATAAAAAAAGCTTATATATATTAAAGCAGATTTAGCATTATTATAAGCGAATTCGGCTATAAATAAAAAGTTTTTTAGTTAATTATTTTATAATTTATAAACGTTTTAAAATATGCTTTAAAAGTTTAATTAAATTGCTTAGTTTAGCTGTTAGTTTAAAAATAAAAAGCTATATTTATTTGCGATTTAATATTTATTAATTTAAAAAAGTTTTTTTATAAATATATTATAAACTTAGAGTTTTTATTAAAAATAATATTTATAAATACTTTATAAAATTTTTAATAGATTTTTATAAAGATTTTAATTAAATTTTCGGTTTTTTTTTTTTTTTTTAAAGTAATAAAATATATTATTTTTATAAAAAAATCGATTATTACTTAAATAAAGTTATAACTATTTAATAAAAGCAAGTTTATAATAAAGTTTATAGCTATAGTTTGCTAAAGCTTATAGTAAAGCTTTATAAGTTAAAGGCGACTATATAAAGCATAGCAGGCAGTTTTATTTTGTTAGCATTTTAAACAGTTTTATATATACTTTTTAACGGTTTTTTATATTAGGCCATTAAAAATTATAAATAATTAGTTTTAATATTTTATTTATATTTATATATTTTATAATTTTAATATTATGTTTAAATTTTAATATTTTATATTATATAGCGCTAGGCATTTATAGGCGTTTTTTATAATAAAGTAACCTATTTTAATTAGTTATATTTTTGCTAGATTTTTTTTAAGCATATATATACTTTATATTTTTTTTTGCTGCTTTTTTTATTTTTTTAATAAAATTAAATAGCTAGCTTAAAATAAAAATGTTATATAGTCGTTTTAAAATAAATAAAACAGCGGTTAAAGTTTTAAAAATCGGATCGAGATTATTAAACTTTAGGTTTTTAAATATTAAACCTTTTAAATAAAAGAAATGCTTATTTTATAAAACCGAAATAATTGGCTGGTTTTTACTTTTTTTTTTTAAATCGATATTATAATAGTTTAAATAATATATCGGCTTTTTTATTAAGCTTTTTTAGTTTATAATTAATAATAAACTAATAAAAAAAAAGCTGTTATAACTATTTAGTTTATTTGCAATTAAATATTTTTATTATTATAAAATATAATAGGTTTTAATAATTAAAATATATTTTAATATAATATTTTACACTTTTTAAATATTAGCGCTATTTATTAAATAAATTTATTATTAAAAAAAGTTTTTTATTATATATTTTATAGTTTATTTTAGCAAGCGTTAGTTTTTTAAAATAAAAAGCGATAAAATAAAACTTTTTATTTAGATTTTTTTATAAAAAAATAGCTTTAATTATATAGTTTAATATATCGGCTTTTATATAAGCTATTTTTTTTAAATCGAAATAAATAAATATTAGCGCTATAATAAATTTTTTTTTTAGCTTTTTAAAAATAAAATTTATTTTTTTAATTTATTTTTAATATTTGCTTTTGCTTTTATTAGTATTTATAATTAGTTTTATAATAGCTAAAAAACTATTTATAAAACGGCGATAAAAGTTAATAAATTTAATAAATTATTAAAACTTTTTAAAAGTTATTAGCGCTACTTAATTAAAGATAGTATTAATTTTATTTTATACCATTAAAATGCTATAGGTGCCGATAATATAGCCTAAAAACTCTACCTTTTATACCCGCTACTTGTATTTTTAAAAAGCTATTATAAAATTATGCTTTAATAGTCGTTTTAAAACCTTTTTAATAAGGCGATTATGCTTTTTAATAGTTTTTATATAAATAAAAAAATCGTCTAGGTATACTAAAAAGTCTATATTAATAAAGTTTTTAAATATATTATTTATAAATGTTTAAAATGTGGTAAAAGTATTAATAAGTCCTATAGGCATTATAATATATTTAAAAAGCTTATATTTATAATAAAACGCTGTTTTTTATTCGTTGTTTTTTTTAATTTTTATTAAATAAAACTTTAATTTAAAGTTAATTTTAAAAAATTATTTAGCCGTGCTAAAGCGGGCTTATAATTCGGCAATAAATAAAATAAAATATTATATCGGCACTGTAATATTATTAAATTTGCAGTAATTAATTATAAGTCGAAATAAATTATTAAGGTTTTTTTTTTTTATAAATATAAAAAAAGCGCTATAAAATAAGGTAGACTTATAAATATAGCTAGTATTTATTATTTCGTTTAGCTACAGCTTAAATATTTTTAATTTTTATGCAGTTATAGCATATAAAAGGCTTTATAACAGTGTTTTTTTATTTATAAAATTTATAGCATAGTTTTATAGCTAATAATCGGGTAATTATTAGGCCATTTTTTTATTTATAATAGGTAAAAATTTGTAAAACTTTTTTAAAACCTCTGCTAGCGCTTTTTATATAATAGCTTATAAAAATATAAAGATTTTTATTTTAGCTATAGCTTTAGCTTTTTTTTATATAATTTAATTTATATAATTTTTTTAACAGTAATTAGAAATAAATTAAATTTAGTGTGGCTTATTAAACAGATATACAGGCTAGTGTTATTTAAGCTACTACTAAAATAAGATTATATTATATTTATTTTTTAGTTAAAATAATTTAAAGTTAAAGTGTATAAAATAGTTTTACTAATAGTGCAGCATTAATTTTTTAAAATAATATCTTTTTTTTTTTTATATATAGGTTATATTAAAAGCTATTATTTTTTGGGCGTATATTTTTTTTATAATAAATATTTTTTATTTTTTAGCTTTTAAAAAAAATATAATAAAAACGGTGCTGCTAATATTAAATAATACTTTTATAAAGTATTTTTTATTATTATAAATAAAAATTATAGTTATAATAAATCGATTATTAAATTTAAGCTTAGCTTTATATTTTTTATTATTTATATTTATAATTTTTATTTTATATATACATTTTAAGGTATAGGTTTTAAATATATTTTATAGTCGGCTGTAGTTTTTATAAAGTGTGGCATAAAAGCCGCTTAAAAATCTAAATTAAAGTCGTTTTTTATAAAACGAATAAAAAGGTTATTAGGTATGCTATTAAGCTTATTAATTATAACTGCACTAGTTTTAGCCTTTTTTTTCGGCTTTTTTAGTAAAGTTTATTTTTTTTTATTTTTTTATTTTATAGTAAACACTTTTTT
Organism: Nemania sp. NC0429; assembly: GCA_022578495.1. NCBI lineage: Eukaryota > Fungi > Ascomycota > Sordariomycetes > Xylariales > Xylariaceae > Nemania > Nemania sp. NC0429. The sequence goes on along the minus strand of MU392157.1, from coordinate 487,544 downwards.
TAATAGCAAAAATAAATCTTTACTGTTTATATTTTTTTTAATATAATATGCTAGCGTTTAATAGTTATTGCGTTTATACTGTTAGCATATTTTTTATTATATTTTTATTAATTAATAAAGGCTTAGTTAATATTTTTTAAAGCTTTTTTATTATTTAATTATTGTTTATTTAAAAAAGAGTTTATTTTTAAAAGTAAAATACTGTTTAGTTTTTTTTTATTTTTTTTTAAAGATTGGTTTTAGCCGGAATTAAAGCGGTTTTTTTTATAAAAAGGTTAGCCCGACTTTAAGTGCTTTTAAGTCGAAATAAGCGCGCTTTTTTTTAATAGGCTAAGATTTAAAAACATATTTTTATAAATTTAATTAGCTTTTTATAATATAATAATAAAGTTTTTATTATTTTTAAAAATAGCATTTTTATAAAAATAAATAAATTTTATAATAGATTTTAAAAGTTTTTTAGTTAAAAAATGCTAAAATATAGTTTTAAACTATTATATTATATTATTAAAATTTAAAATTTAAATAAAAAATTAAGCAATATTTTTTTTATATTTAAGTTTTTTTATTATAATAGTATTATAATGCCTTTTAGCAAAATTTTTAAAACGTTTTTAAAATGCTAATTTATAGCTAATTTATATATTTATAAATTTTATATATTTTATAATATTAATTTATTAGCTGTGCTAAGTTTACGTTTTGCTAATAAAAAAGCCGCTGATTTAATTAATATATTAGTAATTTTTTATAAAGCTATTTATATAAGTTTATATATAAATTTTTATTTTTATATATTAAAATTAAAATTTAAATAAATTTTTGTTATTATATTAGTAAAGCTTAATTAAATATATTAAATTAACTGTAGCTGCTGTAAAGGCAGGGCGGACGACCTGCTCTAAGGTTTTAATAAGTTTATTTTTAAAACTAGTGGGGTTTTTAGATTTTTAAAATATATAGAGCGTATAAAGCGGAGAAAGTCTGCTAGGTTATTTTTATAAATTTAAATCGTCGTTGTTATTTAAATCGGGGTTAAAACTTAGATTTTTAAAGTTTTAATAAAAAGGCCAAAGCGGTAAAAGCCTTAATTTACCGCCGCTATTATTTGGTTTGTTATTTTTTAATATTAATATTATGCCTGCTTAGGCTAAATCGAACTATATTTAGGCGCTTTTAGCCGTTTTTTAAGCTTAGGCTTTTTAAAAAAAGTTTATTATTAATAATTTTTTTATTTAAGCTTTTAAAACTTAAATATTTAAATAGTTATTATAAATATTTAAAAATAAAATATACTGTTAATATAAGTTAAAAAATAAAAAAAGTTAATAAAAGTCGAAATATTATATATTTTATAATGCTTTTAATAATAAATTTAATATTAGCTTATTTATTAGCTTAAAATTATATATTAAATTTTATAAATGCAGCTTAAATATATATATAAAAAATTTTAATTTATTGCTGCATTTATTTATTAATATAAATAAAATTAATATAATATTAAATAAAAAAGTTATTAATTTTTTTTTTTTTATTATAGCTTATATTAAAACGTTTTATTAAAAAGTTTTTTATTAAATAAGATTTTTTTATAAAGCTTATAATGCTTGCTAATAATACTGCGCTATTTTTTTTAGTTTATTAATTATTTATTATTTTATTTTATTAGCTTTAGCAAATTTAATAATTATTTTTTATATTTACTAAAAAAAATAAAATTAGCTTGTTTTATTTATTGCTAAAAATAAGCTATTTATTTTGCTAAAGCTTTAACTTTAGCATTATATATTTATATTATTACATTATATATATTATATATAATGGTATATTATTGCTATACTTTTTTTTAATTATAAAAATAATTTTTTAAAACATTAAAAGCAAAAGTATATATTATATTATAAAAATCGTATATTTAATTATAAAGCTAAATTATTTAGTTTAAAAAGTTTTAAACTATTATTTTTAAAGTTTTAATTTTAAAAACGTTATATATAACTATATTATAATTTTATAAATTATAAAAAATAAAAATATAGTTTTTAAATTTTTAAATTGCTATAGTCTAGGTATTTATATTGCTAAAAATAGTTAAAATTATAAAAAATTATATAGTTAATTATAATTATTTAAATGGCATATTAGTAAAAGTTTTTGTTTTAAATATAATATTTAAAATATAAGCGCCCGATTTTTTTAAAAAAAGATATTTTAAAAAAAAGTTTTTTTTATTTTTTTATTTTTTTTTTTTTTTTTTTTTTTTTTTTTAATATTTTAAAAAAAGATTTATTAAAAAAAGGTTAGGTTTTTCTTTGTTTTTTTTATCGTCGTTTTTTTTATCGTTTTTTTTTAAAGTTTTTATAGCCGGCGGTTAAATAAATAAAGCTATATAAAAGCTAATATTAATAAATCGTATGCTTTTTATATTATTTGCAGTAATTTTAGCATATAAAGGTGTTATAAATAAAAGTTTATTTATAATATAATTTAATAGTGTAGGTAGAGTAGTTATATATGCTGTAATTATAAAATAAAAGTATTAATATAGAAAAAATATGCTATAATTAATTATAAAGCGGAGTTTTTTAAAAAGAAATAAAAAATTATAATATAATAAAAGCTATTATAAAAGCTTAGAATAAAGCTTTAATTTAGCTATAATTCTTTAAGGTTTTTTAAAATTTAATGTTTTTTTTTTCGTTTTATTAAAAAAAGGCGGCCTTATTTATTTATTTCTAGATTTTAAAATAACTTATCTTTTTTAAAAGCCGACTTTTACTGCCGGTTATATAAATATTAGTTCTATCTAAAAAGAGTGCATTGCCCGGTCTTAAGGTCTTAGGCGCCGTACGGCCGTGACGGGAGGCCATAGCAGTACGGCCAGCCGTACGGGAGCGGCAGCAAGGGTCCTTTAGTGATGTACCTCGTGCCTCTGCCGTGTAACACTATGCGTTGTCGCTGCTGCTATCATATGAAGATTGCGGTGAAGTAGCAGCTGTAGGCGAAGCTTGTGCTAGGAAAGAAAGTCAGTCACTTCCCGTAATTGAAACTATAATTATGGATGATTGTTGGAAAGACCACTGCCCCAGACCACTCTTCATGCTTCGTAGCATCCTCGAAATTGAGGCGTGAGTCGCAAGTGCTAAATCTATAATCCCCTTCACCTCATATGCATTGGGGCAGCTGTTAATCAATCAAGACTGTCGCATCTCGTAGCGTATCGTACGTCGAAAGCCTTCATAGGTGTCTATCAACTCTTGCATAATCAACTTATTTGGCGTTATAGTCTCAGAAAATACTCGTTCTTTTATATCGATATTCCTCGAGGCATTGCACAGCCATGGACGCAACGACATGTCGATATCGCACAGGAGAAGAATGCTTTTCCTTTTTCAAGGAGCAGATGCCGTTGATGTTTCCCGGTCAGAAGCCCCGACTCCAGCTACCATGTCATGCCCTCAAATACGTGACGTCTCCATCTCTTATTCCTACTATGTCCTAACGCTACCTGATGTATTCTTCTTGCCTTCAAAACCCAGAGCTAATCGCATCCACCGCAGGGCTCTTGAAGCGTATTCCCCGTCAAGCGCACCTACCACCCCCGGAAGTTCTCCCTCCCATTGTCCAGTTGAAGTTTGAGCCTCTATGTTTTCGTATTGTTGAGGACCCGAATCATATCTGCTTAGAGTGGGCGCGGAAAACCCGGGAATTTTCTGATGGCTATATACCACTCATAATGATACGGTTGGTCGATGATTTCAACCCATTTACGTTCAATAGAGGCGGCGGAGACCTTCTGGCGTGGATTGGAAGCGTCCGTTTTCTCCGAGACACTTTTGGTCAGCAGTTTAGCTTCATGTTTCAAGTCGGCAAACACGGGCCCCGGAAATACTACCCTCCCCTGAGAATCTGGCTCAATGGAAACCTCTCTGAAGAGAAAGATCGAGTGGTCCGGTACGACCCGCGACTTATCTCCCCACTCGCTAGCTAGTATCAACGGGAATATAATGGTAAGAGAAGAGAGAGAAAGTCGAGAAGCAGCGTGTTCCGTGGCCACAATTGTGCTGCTTGCGGACAAGACCACAGAAGTACGTCGACTGTCCTATCAAGTCCATTCGTCTCCATAATCCGACGAGCGTTCACACCAATCTCTCGCGGCAATTATCATATCGTACTACCCCTTTCAACTCGAGCATTCAATTGATCATGATGCATCCTCCCATTGCTTGCTAGGTACTAACAGTGATTATACAGTTGGTACATTGTGTCCAAAGAAGCCAGCTGTCCAAGATTTGCCACCGCAACCTGTCTCCTTCATCCAAGACGCCATGTACATATCGCCATACAAAAGTATTGCGTCGCCTTCTGATGATCACTCTCCTGAGTCGTTTCTTAGCTCCCTCACAACCCACACTTCAGAAGCAGCAGGGAATGGCACCCAGGATGACACTGTGTCCACGGAACCACGCACATGGCCACCTCATTCAGTGTGCTCGTGGCGGAATGAAGCAGCTCTCCGAGGAGAAAAGGATATGGGCGATATTTTTTAGTGGGATGATACGTCAGACACCGACTCTGATCTAGAGCCCGACCGAGCCAAGGTTATCGGTGGACCGAATGCGAGGCAATTTATACCACCGCATACCGACCCCACATGGTCAGATGACGAAGAGCTTATTCCGTCCATCGAAAGGGAATCCGTTGATTATGGAGAAACAGGAGAAGGCCAGAACGTTGACGACTTTGAAGAGAGAGAGGAAGACGATGGCGGCGACGAGTCTGCAGAGCCCATGGTAAAGCTGCCATCACTCTATGAAGTCATATCAAAGTAGGACATGGATAAGACACCGTTGCTACTGCCTCTAAAGGCCCAAGTGAGTGACGTGGATGAGCTAGTGCTACCTCCGGGACCCGACGAGGTGGGGACGAGTCACAACAGGGCTACCACCGCCTCGGGAAGTGAATGAAGAGAATTTAGAGGCGTTGTCACCCCCTCCCGTCACACAATAATGAAGGTGGCAGACTTGCCATCGCATCCGAAAGCTTAAGGTGAGGCACTCTGAGCGTAGGGATTCCAGTCTACTGTCGTTAGTGTTGTTGGAAATCCTCCTAGCCGGTTTTTGGGGGAACGAGAAATAGCTACATTCGTTATGAGGGCACAGTGTTGCGAGACTAGGCGTGAAGGATTCGTCTCGGCTGCGGTGGAAGGAGTTCTTGTGGCCTGGCGGATTCGATACAGAGTTGCAACAAGACTATCAAGCATCACAAGGGTAGATATACTAAAAGAAGAGGAAGACGGCGCGTTCTAAAAATGATCAGTTCTAGCTACACAACGCTACGCTACGCTACGCTTGCTTGTCTATGTCGTCGTCTAATTTCTTGACGTGGCGGTGGTCTTTCTCATTAACATAGTAGTCCTCATCTTTGCCATCAGCCAAGATATGCCCCTTCCAGATAGCCCGAACATGAACGACGACTATCACAAGCCATCCGATGACCAGCAGGAGTGTCATGGCGCTACCGGTGCCGATAATGCCGGGGCTGTTCAACGTTTTGCCGACCGAGATGAGGGCGATGGTGAAACCCACATTCGGGAAGATGTATGCGTACCAGTTGAGGTGAAACGATATCTCCCTCCAGACAGCGAGGTTGGCGACGACGGCGATGCAGAAGAACCAGAGGCTCAGAAACCATATGAAGATGCACACCGTCGTGGCGAGAACACGGAGCATCTGGACCGTGATCTCGTCGGGGCCAAAGACGTTGTAGTGCATGGGGAAGTTATTCGCGAGGCCGATGAGGGCAAGACCCGTGAAAGCGGGAGGCCCAACAGCAATGAACATGCCCGGTCGGGAATTCGGCGCCGGAAAGCCGTACTGGATCAGCCGAGCCACGTAGCAAGCGTAGATGAAGACGGAAACCAGCAGCCCGAAACCCTGCGCGCCGAGACCGGCGACGATGATCGGCACGGCTTGGTCCGGCGGTTGCGAGCCAGCACCGGTGGCAGCCATGGTCCCCAGGAGCATGAATGAAAACGCAGGCAAATTCCACGAAGGTGTCATGTCCGACAGCTTCAGCTTGGGCGACGTGAACAGCAGGGCGTATTGCCCGACGGCGATGATGAAGGTCACGGCAAAATACAGCCAGAACAGAACCCGGTAGACGGTGACGAGCCACGGGCCGCAAGAGGGGATGCCATATCGGGCGATTCCACTGATGATCGAGGCCAGGCTCAGCGTGGACGTGCCCAGGAAGAGGCCCTCGGTGGGATGGACCACCGACTTCTTGAGCGTGCCGGGGAACTTGACGAAGCGATACGTGATGGCCAAGACGATGAGGGTAAATAAGACTAGGTCGAGGACGTAGACGACCTTCCCGATGGTTTGCAGGCCGGGGAACGTGAAGCCCTGCGTCTCCTCGGCCAGCAGTAGGGCGAGCCCCCCCGTCGACATGGGCAGCGTGAAATTAGCCCATGTGAAATGCCTCAGTCGCGCGAGCCAGGAAGGCCGCTCTTCCTTTCTCTCCACTCTGAATATGGTGTTGCTGGGGTGCATCGCGGCCGGAGAAACGTCATCACAGCCACTGGTGGTTTGGTCGACGCGAAAAAAGCCTAGCTAAAAGATGGCTAGGTGGCTGTGGCAGTGTGGTGGAGTTAAGGGATCTGAGTTGTAGGGTCGCGGCGTGTTGTCGTTATATCCGTAGATAGATGATTGCTTGATAAGAATCCCCCATCCTTTCTCCTGGTCAATAATCAGAGCCAGAGGTGTCACACGTGCTGCTGCTTCTGTGCTGATGGGGATTGGAGGGGGCAGGTGTTTGTTTGGTTGGACCTTATCTCTCTCTACCTACTGAGAACAGACAGGTACCATGATGTAAAAAAAAAACCTGAGCAGATGACACGACCCTTGGGGTAATAATATTTTATTATGGTCTTTCGCTGAGTTGTATTAGTACGTGATTTAAGTTCTCATTCGACAGATGCTTGGAACGCCTTTTAGTTTTATTTTTAGGTATTTCGGTTTTGCTCAACTTCTGTCTAGCAATCGTGGTAGGTAGTGAATTATAGTCGTCGAATTATACTTATCGAAGACGAGCCACTCTAGCTCAGCTAGGTTAGGTGAGCCAAATATCTACCCAGACTATACCTACTATACCCTAGTTAGGAGGCTTGGCGGATGGGACACTCCTGATTTCGACGTCGTGTTACTCCTAATGAGGCACGTTGAAGAAGGAACTCATATATGTATATATGTATTCATATACCACTACGGCTATGTACACCTGGACACAAAACACGACATAGAAAAAGGCAAGCCTGACGGACGAAGACGACGACTCGCCATCTGCCAACCGCAGGTGGTCCGTCACGTCCAAGCGCGGGAGACTCGAGAGAGAAAGGTCTGTTCACCAGCGGACCATCCACGGCCGGCTTGCGCGGGGAGGCTCAGCTAGCGCAGCCATCAAATTGGTCATCGCCTCCTTTTCTTTGCCGATGGGCCTGGCAAGTGAGTGAGTGAGCGAGGGAGGGAGCGACTTTGGTGTTGTTTTGTTTTTTTCTTCTTCTTTCCAGCGCCGATGATGCCGTTGTTTCATCCGACACGGTCTTGGTCTTCTTAGAAGCTGGGCTTGGCGTTCCTGAGCAGCATCTCGAAGTACTCCTGGTTCCACTGGCCGGCCTCGGGCGCGGGCTGGTAGGCGTCGGGCTTGCCGCAGAACGAGTCGAAGCGGTCGGCGCTCGTGTCGCTGGTGCCGTCCGACTCACCGCCGGGCTTGCCCCAGACGAAGGCGTCGGCGAGCTCGAGACCCGTGGACGCGGTCGGGCGCACACCGAAGCCGGCGCCGTCGACGTTGCACCAGTTGCCCCACTCCTCACGCAGGCCAGTCACGGCGTTGCGGCCAGTGTCGACGATGGCGTGGTTGGGGAAGCCGGCGGTCTTGAGGGCGGCGCCGAACTTCTGGACGTACAGCTTCTCGTTCTGGCACGAGTTGTACTTGGCGTCCGAGGCCTTGGAGAACTCGCCGGGGCTCAGGTCCCAGGCGTTCCAGCCGGCGATGTTGGTGGCCCAACCACGAACCTGCTTGGGGCTGCCGGCGTTCTTGTACACCTTGGCGAGCTCCTCCGCGCCGGGCTTCAGGTTGGCGTCCCAGCCGAGCCAGCCGCCGTGGCCGGCATCAACGTACATGACGACGTTGGGCAGGTTGAGGGATCGCAGGGCGTAGGCGACACCCTCCTCGTACGCGCTCTTGCTCTCCTGGCATGTCTGCAGGTCGGCGTTGGTCACCAGGTTGGGGAGCGAGTCGGGCTCGATGATGAGGGCGAAGGCGAAGTTGGGGTTGGCCTTGATCTTCTTGACGATGGCTATTGTCCCCCCTTGTTAGCTCATGTTCCCCTCGAAGAAGAAGAAGCGTCGGGGCGGTTCTCTCTCTACTTACGGTCAATGTACTCGGTCTTGTATCGGCTGATCTCGTTGTACGCGAGTTCACCGTTGGAGGCCTTGGCGGCGCAGTCACGGCCGGGCAGGTCGTAGATGACGAGACCTAGGATGTTCGAGCAAGTGAGATCCGCAATCGCTTCGTCGAACTTGGCAATGTTCGCGATGGTGTCGCTGAGTTCCAGGTTAGCTTGTCCGTCCGCATTCGGAGATGGATGCTGGAGAGAGAGCCTACAGCCAGAGGAAGCTACCGACGTCGGCGACCTTTTGGGCCTTCGCCTTGAGCGAGGAGTCGGAGAGGTTTTCGACGGCTGCGTTGACCTCGGCGCGGTAGAAGCTGTTGGGGTGCAGCTTGTACTTGGACCAGACGTTGGTGGCCGCGTCCAGCTTGACGGCTGAGGTACAGGGGGCCGCAGCACCGCGAGTCTCTGACGGGGCAGCGAGGGCACCCGCCGCGAAGAGAACTGTTGCAATATCCGCCTTCATTTTTGCTATGACCCTTTATGCTTGTCGTGTAAGTTTGAGTGTGATGAGAAGAACAGCCTGGGCATGCCGAGGGGGCAGTCCGCCACTTCTTATAGCATTCTCTCACGGGCGACAGACATATCGACCCTACTCCTCCTGTGCAATAAGGAAACAGGCCCGTCAACCGTCATCACGATACGTACTCGGTAGTTAGCCTCCGAACAGACGGTGGTGCAGGTTATTCCGCCACGGGGAATACAAGGCGGCAACTTTGCCAAGCGCGCTACACTTACGATCTGGTTGGGCTCCGTGGTTTATGCCTTTCCGTATGAAGATCCGTCATCCTATTGGTATGACCGCTGGTTCGGGCCTATACAGGGCATGGTTGGGGATGATCATCTGAGCCTGTTAATCATCCAATATATCGACGCGATGCAATGTAACTGGACCCTGTGGCTGCGCCCAGTTTCCCCCAAATCTTTTTATACATTTTGGGCGTGGCAAAGGCGCACCACCGAGTCTCGTTGCCACTATTGCCGGCGAGAATGAGAGAACCAGAAGTTTTTCCATCGAAAATATCAAACAGCTCTATTCAGAAAGCAACTCTCAGGTGATACGGCAATGAATTGCTGGTGACGACTCGCTCGTGGTGAGAAGCCCCCATATCGATCAAACAATTTGTAATGCCAAGATTTCCCCAAGTGTAAGTCGGATACCCTTCGATAGATTTTTCCGGCAGAGGAACATACCCCGGAGCGAGCCAGCCAGTGAGTGAGTGGAGAGCCAAGCAAAGGACCGCGCAAATATCACGAGACGGGATGTCCTGAATGGTCTTGTTTGCCTAAATTACTCGTTATTTGAAACAGCTGAGGTAAAGCCATTCAGAGCTCATCTTCCAGAGTGCTCATTTAGCCGCACGCGCTGTTTACATCCAGAAATGATCAGCACCGGCTAAAGCCTCCATTTCGGAGCAAGGACGGCCTTGGAGGTGGTTTGAATGTACAAGGCTGTATGCAGAAATGAGCGGCATGGCATTTCTGTGATTAAGCTTCTCGTGCACCGCCCTGTTGATCATTCGGAACGGCGAGCCGAATGACTATCTGGACAAGTCTCCAGACAGGGTGTATTAACTGAATGGGAATGAGGACGGACTTCCCTGCACAGGGGCAAAGACTCGGGAATGTTGGCATGTCGTGATAGGTGGTAGTATCTGCGACCATCCGTCGTGGGGTAAAGGCCTCGAACGGAGGAAAAACGAGCGCGTGGAAACAAGGAGGCTTACAGTACGTTCTCACAAAGGAGCCGTAGCATCCCAATAATTACATCTGCGGTCCGCTCAGCGCGGCGAACACGTACGTCCGAATATATTGTGATAAACAGAACAGCTGGGAGGCATATGGTGTGCCTCGCGTCCAAGATAACGCCAGCCATCACGAGGACTGTCAGGGCTCCGTGACCATTGCTACTAACAACTAATACGGTGCTCGTTAGTCGAGGTCAAGTAAATGTCAAGGCCGTCCTGTATAGCAGTTTTACAAACTCAAAATGAATTCAAATGACATTGGAAACTAAGTACCTATTGTAGTAATCCGATATCTGGAGTTGATGTGTCTTGCTGCATGGTTGAAGCTGGTTAATCACACATCATCAACGTTTCTATAAACATGAGTGTGCGAGAATGTACCTCCCTTGGTGAATAAGACACTAAGGTATTCGACGCACAACACTATATTTAATAGGTTTCGTAAAGACATAGAGCGAAGCTACAGAAATTTCAGTCTGGGTAATATAGGTAAGTTGTGCCGCATAGGAGACAACACATCTCGGCTCGGATCAATTTTAATGGCGCTCAGTTGTTGAACGGAGCGAGTATTACGTACATACGAAACTCACTCATCCGACACTCTCAGTCATCTACTCAAAAAAACTCATCGAAGCTTAAATTACACCAAATGATAGACTGAAAACAGCAATGAAACTTCATAAATAAATTGACAGGACTAGACCTACGTTCACCTGTTCTAGGTGGAACGCATCGGGAACGGCCACGCTATGAGGAACCATCAAAGACTCGTGCTATCTTCCCGGTGACTATATATTATCCAACTCCCAAGGATCTCAGAGTCGAAGGAAAAACACAAGGTAGATACATTGTAGAGCTTCGGTAGTGTCCATCTTCTTACATTGGAATAATTATACTAAGAAGACAATTGGAGCAGCATAATTTTCATCACCTTGTTTATATCCTATTCCTTACCTATTCGAGAGTTGGGCCGCTGAGTAAATTCTGACTCACCTTCGCCATCCATGCGGTACCCGTAGAGCCTGCTAACCCAGGTCATTAAACGCAGCGACAGTGACTTGGAAGCCTGGTTTACTATATATTTTAACAACGTACATATGTAGATCGGGCCCGAATCATGGGATGCGAGATATAATCGGTTCGATTTTCGAAAGCTAGGTAGCCCGTATTCTTTCTTCTTCTTAAACACCTCCACCGTTCATGAACGATGCGTAGATATATGATAAAGTAATGGCCCCTGATAATATATGAACTTGTTATAGTTGGAAATTTTAAAGCCTGCCGTTTGAATGACTATATGCCGAAGGGGAAAAGAAAAGGGGGTAGATGAAGAAAGGGACGGGAGGCATGTGCTCTACGTCAATTTTACTGCAATTATCAGCTGAGTCGTAAAATGGCACGTAAGTTAAATACATCACGGTGGCCCTTCAGAGATAATTGAGAAAACGTGTTGACGGTTATGAATAGCTAGCTATCATCGAACAGGCCTCGTGTTACGCCTCCTTTTGTTTTTACTTGTAGGTTTCGCACAGGCCCATCAGTATGTAGGATGATAAAAAGCGAGTAGACGTATTTATACATAGGATGGACGTGGACCGAGTTTCTACTGATGAACTTCTGGAGATACGTGGAAGGTTGAACTTCTGTCGAACATTCTATTCGATATGGGGGTATTGCCGACACGCTGTCTAGATGACCCTGCTTCATAGGAGAGCTCAAAAATATCGCACACATATGAGTACTAGTTTACATTGTTGCTCTTCGTGTAACGTATTCTGATGATGCGTAAGACGATGCGTAAGGCATCAAGCTACGTTCTAGAATCTTGAGAGTACTGTGCTCTACCTACAGTCAAGATGAGCCGCCGCGGGCTTCCCTGATCAACAAAGGAAGCTAGTACAGCATTGTGGCTGACTGATGGCGGATACAATGACCCGCGTTGTCCTCAACTGGGAATGGCAGTCTCGAGACTACGGTCGGTTTCTTGCTGATTCGGTACTTTCATTTACCCCCCCCCCCCTTTTTTTTTTCTCTATGCCCCTGGAAGGTTGATTCCCTGAATTCATCGCGAACGGAACTGCTGCCATAACAAGTCGCAGCTTAATCTCCTTTTTTCTCTTCAGACATTTTGCCCACATTACATGAAGGGAGGAAGTTTGAAAGGGTATCCTCCATTCTTGACCCGGAAGACGGACAACAAGTAGCTGTACGTGACGGTCAATACGACACCCCATGCGATGACCATGACTTGCTGTACGTGGGAATCTTGGGTTCTCGGTGCTTTCAGGGCGAGGGATATGGTAGCGAAAGATAAGAGACCATCTGCGAGTGGTTAGCGGCTAACATCGGATATAGGGATCTGGGCGGGCGCCTACATATGAAAGCGACGATTTGGGTTTCAAGCCCGTACTGGCTCTGAAAGCCAGCGGCAAAGTAACTGATGCCACCGCGGCCATCCCCGGCCACGTATGGCACCTTGCGAATCTGGTTGAACATGTGTCCGCTCGTGAAGAGAAGAATACCGACCAAGCTTAGGCCGGCCCATACGTTGCGACTCTGAATGATGGGCAAGATAAAGCGCCGTATTTTGAAGATGACGCCTGCGATGCCGAGGACGGAGACGATGGTGATGGCCCAGCGCGCATAGTTGACTGGTCGGTGCACGGCAGGATGAGGCCTATCAGGGAGATGACGAGCTAGCCAGTCACGGACAACCTCGGCGGTGGGCGAGCTAAGAAACAGGTTAGCTATCATGGAGGAAACGAGGACAGCATTGTCGGCGAATATGCCGTGTTTGCGTACCCGTTGGCGAAATCATATTGGAGGGGGTCGGGATTGGCAACGGCATGAGGTCCTTTAGTAGGTTGGAAGAGTAGGAGGACCGGGGCGGTTTGCAGACCAAGCTGTGGAAGATTGGTTTCGCATGGTCAGCCATATTTTCTTCTCGTCTTCGTCGTCGTCGTCGTCGTCGTCGTCATCCTCTCTCTCCCTCTCTCCTGCGGCTCAATGGCGGGGTGGTTACTCACCGACATGAAAACGTCCCGGCCGTCGGCAAAGTCGAGGGTACCAAGAATCAAGCGCGACTCGCCGGCCTTGTCGCCCTTGACCCAGCTGTTGCCGAGTATGTCCCACTCGGGCTGAAACAGGCTGCAGAGTTGGCAGCCATACTTGGCGTCGAGGGCTGTCAGGAGGACGGCAACCGAGTAGTCGCGGGGGGCAGACGTGAGCTTTCTGTAGGAGGTGTCGGCGAGCTTCAGGGGCGAAGAGGACACAGCCTGGGCGTGGAAAGTTTGAAAGCGGTCGGTCGAGGCGGACGAAGATGACTTCGCGGCAAAGGATCCCAGAGGGAGGGCCGCGAGGGAGAGGAGGGCCGGCAGCCAGCGCATCGTAGCGTTGATCGGGATGGCGTCGATGGAGAGAAAGAAGATGCAACTACAAAGTGGCAGGGGCAATTAGAGACAAGAGAGGGTGGACTGCCTCGACATGCACATTGGATGGTGGTCAATGCCTTGCCGAGGAGGGTGCATGCAATGTTGATGTCGTTGTCGATGTCGTTGTTGCTGTCGATGCCACCAGATCTCACAGAGGTGTCCTCAATTGAGAAAGACGGGCTACACTACCAAGCTGGCCCACCCGTACCCACCTTGAGGTACCTACCTTACCTGGCCAAGCGTCCTAGCGCAGCCGTCTTGGTGGTTTATGTACCTAGGTACTTAGAGGTACCTATTGGCATGAAGTACCTACGCTCACAAATTTGCATTGAAGTAACAACTTGAAGAGTACAAAAAGGACCTACCTAGCTGTTTTCAAATATTAGCTAGGCATGATTAGTTATTCATAAGTATTATAATTGAATGCATCGCTAGTCTTGAGGGGGCAATCAAAATATTCGAATTGTAAATGTCTACTAGGTCCTGAGTGAGTCCTTCGGAGTTACGATGCAGAGTGCAGAGGTAGATACATTGGATGTGCCTACCTCGCCTACGTCAGCTTCGAAGCTTAAGCCACCTCTGCCACAGCTTGGCGGGCGTATGACCCGCACTAAACCGAAAATGGTATTTTGTTGACATTCGACGAGTATTGATTGTGCTGTCCCCACAAAACACGATTGTCCTCTCCCCCATTCCCCATGCCATGTCTACATAAGCTACATCTATCCGGTTTAGATTTTTGACTAGGCAATTCCCGCTTCCTAGATCCTCAAGCTATACCTGGGCAATTATTACATCAGGAATCCCATCCAGACAACACCCAGCCTTCATTGAGATTGAGTTGACTCCCGGCAACAGCGGCCTCCCACCACTTCTACACTCCATCTACCTATCATTGCGTCTGTGAAAGGCTCAACGCGTTTAGCTCGCAGCCCCAATGGGCAGGACTACGAAGGCCGCTGCGGCCCGTGAGCAGCAGGAGATGACGGTCGCCACAAAGGTAGTAAGCATGCGGGACAAATACCTGCATCGGATACGCGTCGGCCTCCTGGCTAACCTCGTCTGATCTGCCTAGCGTACGCAACGCACCAAAGTGCTCCACGACCTCGAGCTCAAACACCAGAAGAACGCATTCGAATCAGATATCCTGGTCAAGGACGAAGACCTCCGCCGGTTACGGGTCCGAATCCTACTCCTCCGAGACGAGAACACGGCGCTACGAGTCCAAGTCGACCTGAACAACAGCGCCAACACGAAACTTGTCTCCCAATGTGATGATCTCCAGGCTCAGTTCGACGCCAAGATGGCCATCATCCGCACCCAGGAGGAGCAGCTACGTAAACAAGAGCGAGAATACTCGAGTCTCAATGTAAGTATCGGGGAAAAGGCCCTCTCCATCAGCATGGGGCCGGGCATGTTGACTGGGCTGACGTGAGTGTGCAGGCCGAGCTCGAATCCATGAACAGCCTCAATGAAAGCTCCGCGAATGTCCTCTCCGAGAAACTGGCCTTGACCCGCGAACTGGCCACTCTGAAACCTGAACTTGAGCACCTGCGCTCGCAAGTCAACCATCAGCAGTCCATCCTAGCCGAGAAGCTGTCCCTCGAGCGTCAAGTCAACACCCTGGAGGTCGAACTCGCGAACGAGAAGAAAGCAGCGAAGCGGGTGTTACAGAGTCGCCAGAGTAACGATCGCGTCGAGGATGAGCTTCGCAAGAAGCTGCGCGAGACCGAGAGGACCTTGACCGCCGAAATAGCGAAGTGCGAAAGACTACAAGACCAGCTCGATCAGAAGACCCGGACGCATGCAATCACGTTACAAGAACAAGATAGTACTCGGGAATTGGAAGCGGATCTCCGGAAAAAACTACAGGAGACGCAGCGGCAGTTGAGAGAAGAGAAGGGAGAGAAAGAAAGATTAGACGCGGAACTACAGAATGCACAGCGTACCTCGGAAAGGTTACAGCAAACCGCGGAACATAGCTCTGCCGAAGCCGAGCTCCGTGCCCAGCTTGAAAGCTACGAGAAGAAATTTGCCATGCTCCAGAAGGAGAGTAACAAGCGGCAGCAGGAACATCAAGCAGCCGTGTCCGAGCTCGAAGGGCGAAATGAGCAGCTAGAGAAGAAGCTGGAGAAGGCAAGAATAAAGCTCCGGGGGACACAAGAAGAGCTTAAGATGAGCCAGGCCGAGCTACGGAAGACGCAATCACAACAGGCCCGGCTGTCGGGCAGTGACGATAACACAAAGCCAGCCACCAAGACGCAAGCATTCCGCAAGAGGAAGACGCAAGAGATGACCACGAGCGAGTTCACAAAAATCGAGATCCAGACTCCCAGTGCGGACGATGCCGTCAAGGCACGACGGGCCATGAAGAAGACGGCTTTTGAACCAACGGTTGTTGGCGAGAAGTCTGCCTTCTCCATAACCCCATTCCTCAACCGTTCTAAGAATATGAGTATGAGTGATGAGGCTTCTGACGATGAGGTCTTGGAGGACTCTATCCTGGGCCCACGCTCAGGGTCTGAACCGTCTGAGCTCGTGCGGTCCAGAATGGTCGAATCAGCAGCAGCTACCTCCACCCTCGCGGAGCCAGCCACCGTAGCACCCATCGAAGCCGAGAAGCCACAGGTAGTGGCCAAGGTCCGAGGCAGGCCCAAGAAAGCCCTTGGAGACGCGCCCTCGGCCAAGAAGAATTTGTTGACCCAGAAAGCTGCCAAAAGGATACTCAAGACCAAGAGCAGCCTCGACAAAGTCTCCGAAGCTGCCGAGCCCGAACGGCAGGAAAGCAGCACCGAGGCGGCCGGAGAGACCGAACCTGTGGAGAAGACAATGACTGTTAAGTTCAATCTTGTCCCTCAGCTGGACGAGAGTAACGACTCCAGCCTGAACGGGGAGGTGCCCAAGAAGAAGAAACGCAAGGTCCTCGGGTCCACCAAGACACTCTTTGACGACGATGACGGAGAGGCGCCGGCGTCCAAGAAGCCGGTCAAGAAGCAGGCCGGTGCAAAGAGGACCAAGGCGCCACTAGGCGCCCAGAAAAACGCCTTCGCGGGCACCGTGTCGTTCTCGCCGCTGAAACGAGACCGTCGGGGCGTGGCTGCCAGCTTCCTCGCGTAAGTCTGGGTTGATCATGATCACGATCATGCTCAGCGGATATTGATAGATGCGGGGGCGTCGTGTTACGCCGCAGAGTTCATTTGTGTTGGTATTGCATCGCATTGATGGATAAGGAGCATTTACTTAGGTCTAATTTGGGCATGGCACGGACGGTTTGCTTTTCTCATTCGTGATCGGGCTAAGATTGTGGGGAGAGAAAAAGAGAAAGAGAGGGGAGAGAAGAGAGATGGGAGAAGAGGGAGTTCGGCTCTGGAGTCTGGGTTTGCGTGCATAGGTACTTTTATCATCTATTTGTTTCCACTTGTAAAGGTCACGGGCGGGTAACGAATTTACATTTCCGTCTTCAACTCAAAAAATACCGAGCGACAACAAACGTTCCGGTGCTCTTTTCTTGCGCCTGTGAAGATTCGATCACTTCGCCTCCCGCTTTCTAGGTACTTACTTATTCACCACGCTACGGGACGAAACACTTGATTTGTGCATTCTTCTGTCGTCGAAGAATTTTTCTTTCTCCCAATTCTTTCCTGCTCCGTCATTGTCCATCTATCCATCCATCTCTCCACCCAAGCCGTTTCTCCCATGATATAATTGCGATATAGCGGACTAGTCCCCCCCAACCCCCCGTCTTCTGAGAGTAACGTGAACTTTGAGCGAGCGAAACGAAACATCTCCCCAAACCCGAGAAGCGGCATTCACGCCGCCTTGGGCTTCTCCTCCCCGATCTGAAGAGAGCCCCGCGCGCCGGACTCGATCAGGAGCAGGCGGTCCTCCCTCCAGCTCCAGACGATGGCGAGCATGGCGCCGGGCCCCAGCACGAGCGTCAGGCCGACGATATACAAGGCCCACCTGGCGAGCTGCACGGCGGCGCCGGCAGGCAGGAGGATGCGGTGGACGTCCCAGACGGCGACCCAGGCCCAGAGAAGCGTGGGCAGGAAGCAGCCCCACTCGTCGACCTGGAAGATGTAGTGCAGGCCGGCGGTGGTGGAGTTTGTCCAGAGGGCGCGGTCCGGCAGGAAGACATAGGCGAGGCCGAGCTGCGGGTTCGAGGACGTCGCGGAGACGTAGAGCGTCGCGAGGTGGTTCGCGGCGCAGACCACGGCCGCGGCGGCGTAGACGCGCTTGAGATGCTTGACGTCTGGGGGAGGGGAGGCAGGGGATTTGGAGGAAGAAGTGGAAGTGCTGGGAGAAGAAGCGGCGGGGAAGACGAGCGACGAGACGAAGAGGAGCATGTTGACGAAGGCCGGCGAGGGCTGCCAGAGGAAGATGAGGAACTGCGCCGTCGAGTCGTCGAGGAACGGCAGGTACATGGCCAGCGTCGGGAGCAGGTAGCCGAGGCCGACGCTGAGGAGGATGCCCCGCGCGTACGGCAGGGACACGGCGCGGCCGCCGGCGTAGTACGCGTCCGAGCGGGAGCTCAGCGCCCACGAGAGGTAGTACAGCGGGATGATGGCCGCGCCGGCTATGGTCTGGTAGAAGAGGACGAAGAGCGCGGTGCTGGGAGGAGGAGGTGGTGGTGGTTAGTTAGTTCGACCGATCGTCTCGTCTCGTTTCGGCTTTATTTATTTATATATTTATGTAGTTGTTCGTTCGTCCGTTCATTCATTCATTCGTTCAGATATTTACCTTCTCCGGACACATTTCCTTCCCTCACACCCTCCCCCCCCTTTCCCGTTTCGCTTCTCGTATACTCTGGCCACACATATATATAGGATACGCGAAAGAAGCTCACAGCCATATTTTCCCCTTGGAAGTAGATGGGTGATAGGTAAGGAGGCAACCGTGGAAGATAAAGAAGGAAGGAAAAAACATGAGAGAAAGAAAGAAAGAAAGATGGAGAGAGAGAAAGAGTGAATAATATATAGAAGGACTTACTAGCTAATAAGCCTCCGGGCGTTCCGCGCGCGACACGCCTCGACGTTCCAGACGGCGATGACGGCGAAGAACTGGACGAGGAAGTGCAGCTGGTGGAGGCGGACGCCCTCGTCCCAGGCGAGCGGGCCGGCGGCGAAGGCGGCGACGAGGAACAGCATGCCCTGGTCGACGGCGTCGATGCCCGTGTAGCGCGTCCGCATGGGCATGCCGTTGGCGTACACGCGCGCTTGCACCTGCTCGACGAAGTCGACGGGGATCCCCTTGATGCCCGTCTCGACGCGCATCAGCCACCCGGCGGCGACGGCGGCGACGGCGAACACCAGCACCAGGAGCGCATTGTAGGGCCGCGAGCCCGCGCTCTTCTGTGTCGTGGCCATTTATTTCTCAATCCGCTTATCACCGCTTATAGACGACCGAGTTCAATATTCAGGTGGTTAGGTGGTTTGGGTTGGTTTGATGCTTGGGAACTCAGGGGCGTCAAAACAAATTTTAGACAAAGCCAACTTGCCATGTGTAGGCAGGATAGTAGTTAGCTTAAATAGCCTCTTCTCATCCTCGAGTTGAATCATTCTGATTGACTGCCAAGGATTGCGGCTCCTTCGGGCGCGCACCGGAGTCCATGGCGACTCCGGGTGGAGTTATAGGATGTATAATTCTTTAATATCACCAAGGCGAAAGAGAGAAAAGAACCATCAATTGAAGCTCACTTCGCTTACTTGGGAAATGCCAGATACCTACAGTGGCCATCTAGAGAGCTGCTTTTAGTAAGAATGTCCAAGGTAGGTTAATAGGTTGAAGGTCAGGTTGTGTAAATAAATCCCAGGACTGGAGGCATCCGGACGTAATTGGTACCTAAAGTTACGAATACGAAGGGTCGGGGTCAGAATTGAAGAGCGGGTTTAGCTGTGAGGGGCCATACCAAACCCGCTCCTCAATTCTAGCCCCTATGTATACGGTAGACAAGGTACCTCGTACTGCAGAGGTGCATGTATGTACTTGTTTGTACTTACTTCTTATGTAGATTAAGTTCAAACTTGCATTATGCCTTGGTGAATATTCCTCTTATCGAGGTATGCCTTAAGAATTTCGCATCTTAATGAGCCATGGTTTATCTGATTTTCTGGTCAACCTCTTTATTGTATTGATATGGACCGGCCGCTTGCCGCTTGGTCTTGATTCTTCTGCTATGCGGGCGTTGACGAATGCTGCTGCAGCGCCTCGCTATGGAAGGCTCCTGGAGACTGCTATCATCGCAGCCTCTCAAGCGCCCTTCGTCCTGAAGAGCTCAGCCCTGAACCAGCGTATCCCCGCCGCCTATAACGGCACGCGGTGGTCATCGTCGAATCCAGGCAAGAATGACTTCTATTCTCGCCAGGCGAAGGTCAAGAACCTCAAGAGTCGTGCCGCGTTCAAGCTACTCGAAGTAGGCCACGCATCGACGCAGATTTCTGTACTCTCGCTCACAATCCTTCCCTCAACAGATGGACTCCAAATACAAAATTTTCAAAAGGGGCCAAACCGTCGTCGATCTCGTAAGTCATCAGACCACTGCTCGCGGATTCGACGCTGAAGAATCAAAAGGGTTACGCACCTGGAAGCTGGTCCCAGGTAAGAAAGAGAGCACTGCCGCGCCTAGCACTATATACGTCATTGACCGCGTGGTTATAGGTTGCCCTGGACAGGACAAAACCCAATGGCCGTGTAGTTGGAATTGATATCATCCCGGCACAGCCACCTAAGGGCGTGTCCACCATCCAGGGAGACTTTCTATCACCAGTCGTACAGAACATGACAAAGGAATATCTTATCGATTTAGCGCAGCAAGGAAGAGCACCAGACCGAGACTACCGAGACGACCGGGACGTTGAAACACTACAATATCGGGAGGTTTTCGTCACTGAAAAGCCTAGTTATATCGATACTGAGCGGGCGGAATCAATTGACTCTGGGCACGAAGCGAGCCCGGATGTCGGAAAACTCGTCGATGTATGAGACCCTGGTCTGAGCATCTCGAGCCCTATACCCTAGCTAACAAATCTGCAGGTGGTTTTAAGCGACATGTCAGACCCCTGGACACAGACGTCAGGATTTTCCAGCAGAACATTGAGTAACCCTTATAGGTTGATGAACACAAGCGGCATGCCTTTCCGCGACCACGCGGGTAGTATGGTCAGTTCCGTATCCTGCACACCGAGCGGCCGAGGTATGTCAATCTATCTGCTGACGTGGCCGTGTAGGATCTCTGCCTAGCCGCATTACAGTTTGCGAGCGACACACTCCGCACCGGCGGCCATTTTGTTTGCAAATTCTACCAAGGGGCCGAAGACAAGGACCTAGAATTGAAACTGAAGAAGATGTTTGGGAGGGTCCATCGTGAGAAGCCAGACTCTTCACGAAGTGTAGGTTTGATCTGTCGTTTTTACCGTCATTTTCGTGTGTTTCTTGATGCTGAATCCAAGCTATATAGGAATCGAGGGAAGCCTACTTCGTAGCATTACGGCGCAAGGGCGATGTAACTTTCGGGGATGTCTCAACATCATGAGGACGTTGTTTTGTTACCCTAAAATATTCTTTAATCGCTTAATCTCGGTTGAAGTGAGCAGTGAGAACACCAGCTTCCAGGGTTCGACACAGCCAGGAATCGTTCCCCCCACCCCCCAAGAATATGCCGCCGCCGATTGCTCACATGGCGACCTTGTGCTTCGTCTCCCCCTAAACCCATGACTGCCTAGCAACACCGTCCGGGAAGTGAGCCGACGTCGTGACTATACGCGAAGGAACCAGGTGGGTTGCAAAGGCTTGTGGCACCATGTTGCTTGTTCGTAGCGAAGAAGGTACCTAAGACGATGCTAAGCAGCCGCATTTACAAGATGAAGACGTACGCGAGAGAAGTATGGGCGACACCAACCGTTCGCGCACTGGCAGACGACATAGTCGATGCAGCAGTGTGGATCTTGAAAGGGAAAGCAGGAGACGCCGGGAGTGGGAGGATTCGTGGTGCTAGTCCTGCTCGCCATGCTGGTGGTATTGGGAAAGGAGACATCCTTGGCAGTATTTAAAGTGGTCGCAGCTCTGGACCCTGCTAAGGGCGGTGTGCTTAGGATGCCACCAAGAAATGTGCCAAACTTCATCTCATTACAGGTCTCGGCCCAACTGATCTGGGCGTTGGGAAACCAGATTCGGCTCGAGGGGGTAGTGGAGGATACCTAACGGCAATGTTGTGTTCAAGATACTTGAGAGGTATGATAGGTGGTGATTGACATGCTGGACATCTTGCTACTTGATGACTGTCGCTGATGATCTCCAGGTGAACCGGAGAACCCAGAGCCCGCTGGATGAAAGCATCTATTCACAAGCGCCATAGATAAGTAAAGTAAACATCAGTGCATTCCTGATGAAACCTATAGTACCAGTAGCCGGCACCTACTAACCTTCAATGCTAAGGCCACGCAGTCGACATGCAGGAGACGCCGTAGGTGCCTACCGCCTCATGACTCTCGATCTGAGCCGCGCAGTGGCTCTTTCCCGCCTCCTACGGGCCGGGGCGCCGTGGGAAGCAGCGAAATACCCATGTGGGCTCTACCTCCCTAATATTTCAGGGACCTTGCCCCCTTATTGCCGAGTACTTGCCTTGAAAATAACAGCTAGTTGTGCTCACCAGACAGTTTCACATGTCGTTGGCCAAAGCTTGCCAATTCGGCAATTCATCCACCAAATTTAGGTACTCCCATCTTCCCTCCCCTTTTCCCGAGTCTCGCTGAGATAGGAACCCCCTGCATCCGTCTCCCGAACAACCAGCAATCCAACGTAAACTCAAGTTGCTCCTCTCGTTCTCGACGCTTCGTTTCTTTCACCTTATCTTGGGTCGTTTGGGCTCAGTCTATCTGTTCATTCCACCGTCGTGTGTTCGATCTTCGTCTTACTAGCTAGCTACTTTACTTTCCTCTTCGCTGTCAACGAGACATGTCTCTCGACAAGAAGCCCTGGGCATACACCCCATCCTCACTGGAGTCACCGTCAGATGACCTCCACGATGTGTGTCTAAATGACGAAGCAAATGATTCGAGATCACCCCTCGCTCCGGGAAGTCGACCCGAGTGCCTGAAAAACCTTCTTCATGAGTGTCTGTTTGTTGCCCTAATCGCTCTCGCTGCCGCAAGCCCCGTTTTCCTCCAGCGATCCATTGTTGTCGTAACGTCTCCCATAGCCGAATCGCTGAGTATGACACCAGCTGAGCTGGCCTGGTCAACGGCCAGCTCTGGGTATGTAGCAAATCACCATTGCGTCGCCGAGGCTCATCAGTAACCCGTCTGTAGTTTAACAACGGGTGCTTTCCTTCTACCATTCGGTCACATCGCCGATACGTGCGGAGTGCTTCCTCGCAAGACGCTTCTCGTCATCAGTCTATCAGCTTTTGCATTGCTCGTCGCGAGCACCTCATTTTCCCAGACCGGTGTGGTCCTCGACGTCCTTTCTGGCCTCACCGGAATTGCCTGCGCCGCAAACATCCCTATCTCCCTGGGTATCTTGAGCCTAGTATACCCAGAAAATTCCCGCCGGAGGAACATGGTTTTCTCGTCTTTCTTCATGGGAACGCCTGCAGCCACCATCATTGGAGGCCTAGGATCCGGAGGACTTGCTCTGAACATAAGCTGGAAAGCACCTTTTATTGCACTCGGTGGGTTTTTCGCCATCATCTCTGTTCTCACCTGGACATTTGTTCCGAATGTCCCTGGACCCGAAGTTATCCTGCAGAAATCAGAGCTGCGCGTAAAAACGGGCTACAATGCACAGCAGATCGTCATGCTTGGTGCTCCAACGAGGATGAAGGCTATCCTGCAATTTGATTGGGGAGGATTGGCTCTGCTCATTATAGGTGTTCTACTCTTCACCGTGTCTTTAACTATTGGACCCGAGGGCCCGGAGCCATGGAAGACACCAGCTGTCATTCTTCTTCTCACATTGGGATTGCTATTTCTTGGATGCTTTATTCTTTGGCAGAGCGTCTCCAGGAGCCCGATGATACCTCCGTCGATATGGAATAACTGGAGCGTGACATTGGTAAGTAGGCCTGTTCCCGAACACATTGACAAGCCATGCTGATGAGATGAGGTCGTCATGTGCACCTTGGGAGCGTCAATGGCATTTTACTCTCAACTATTCTGGGTATCGATGTTCATGCAACAACTCGAAAACCTAAATTCTCTTGAAGTCGCCGTCAGATTACTACCACAGGCCCTTGTTGGGCTATTGCTGAGCCCTCTTGTTGGCTTGTTCATGCATGCTATTCCGGGCACAGGCCTGTTAGCGTTTGCAGCTTCCTCTCTTGTTCTTAGCAACATATTCCTCATCTTCCTTCGGCCCGATAGCCACTACTTGCTCTGGATATTCCCTTCGTTAATGTTGAGCACCGTGGGTATGGACTGGGTCATGAATGTTGGATCTGTAAGACCGCAAGCGTCACCACTACTGATAAGGAGAGAACTAATCATATCATGTCTAGCTTCACATACTGTCTTTGCTACCACCAGAACAACATTCAATTGGGGCTTCACTTCTTCAAACGACAAGTCGACTTGGTGTTCCGCTCGGCCTTGCAGTCACTACTTCAATCTGGTCTTCTTTTGACGGGAGAGCGGACTGGTCACAACCTGAAGTCGCGTACACCCATACATTCATTGCAACAACGGCGTTCGCCAGTCTTTCACTTTTATTGGTCCCATTTATCCGCATTGGTAGACAAGGCCGAGTTAGGCGACAGAGCCCAGACCCTGAAGATGATGACACAAGCCAAGTGAAACAGAGATCGCTTCTGCTCAACGCTTCATCTGTTCCACCCCCCGACAGCGACAAAAGTTTTATCAAGGCTGTTGAACGCCAGCCAAGTAAGAGGTGGTCTCCTGTCGAGAGCGTAGTTCCGTCTACTGCAGGAAGGAGATCCACCAGGGCTCCATCTATCTCTTCACAATCCTCGATGGGTATGGATACCTCGAGATCCGACAGCGTAGCCAGAACCGCGATACGCCGAGGACGATGCTCGTCTGAGAAGATTGTGTGGATTGTCTGTGAAGAATGTGGCACCAGTAAACGCCAGCGGGAGTCGTCAAGCCACACGGTTGTCGGCGACCCAACACGGTATTTTAACGACGTTGTGCCTGGCCTTGAATCTACGGTTAGCAACAGAGACCCTCTTCACCACCAAACCCACAACCAACATCATCATCAACTGCATCACCAGACGAATCGCCGAAGCCCACCAAGGCCCGGGAGTCCAATTCGCCATAATGCAGCGCAGAGACCTTATCCAGGGCGTAGACGTCTTCCTCTTGTCAATCGCCAGATTATGACCCACCAGATGTTAACTCAGGGATTTCAACCATGAAGTTGAACAGAGACGGGCAGAACTTTTGTGGTGAGCGTCTCTATAATAAGATAATGACATCTTGAAGCCTTTGATGAAAGGTCTAACAGGAGCACTGCTTTCTAACATAATAAAGCCAAGTATCGATAACATTTGGGCTTTAGGGCAGCATGGTAGGAGTTGAAAAGATTACTTTAATTGCTCATAGATACTTACTTACTGAGGAGGAGCTTTTATTCCATGTGCGTCATTCATGCCTACGTAGGTAGTGTTAGAAAATTTCAGCAGTCTAATGTTGCGGCGCATAATAATAAGGGTTCCTAGGTATGACTGATGCAGATGCTAAAATGTTGAATGTCCGTGACTGCTTTTTCCCTGACCGAATCGGGCGAAGACACGATCTCTTTGATACAGCATTGGCAAATATATAATATGACAGATATATACATACATATTGTATTTAGGCACCGGGAGATCGGTTTCGTCTTGCTCAATTGATACATACACACACACATACATACAATATACATGATTACAAGATAGAAGAAGCGGGCGACTGACCGACCACATACATGCTGGTCAGTATGTAACTGTGTCCAGGCTGTAGGTGCAAGGTATCCTATCCTATCCTATGCACGGGTGGGTATGTTACTTGAGCAAAGTAAGCGCGCCGTGTGCCTAACTGACATATCCGGTAGAACAAGACTCGCCCAGCGTAATCCAGTGTAGTATGTGGTGTTGTGTGGTGTGGTCTGGTGGGCCTGGCTGCTGGTTTTATCCCGGGTCGTGGGGTTTTTGCCAGATGGGTTTGGGAGGGCCGGGGTTGATGTTGATTGCGTCGCATTGTCCGGTCGCGGCACAGACAACGTTGCAAATTGTAGGCAAGTATCTATGTGTATGTGTATATGGACAAGAGGGTGGGCGTAATTTGTACAAGTCCTGCTGCTTGCTCTACTACTGTGAGGATTGCTGCGCAGGGGGAGGAACTATCACGTGTCCGCGGCGTTTCTTCTCTTCTCTTGTTCCCGCCGCCCGTACTCTGGTCGCGGTTTTCCCGCTCGTCTGGTTACGGCGTTTCTCGTCGTCTCGTCTTTTGGGACGTTCTAAACGCCAATTCATGTGTTTCTGTGTGTTTTTTTCCTCTTTGTGATTTATTCTCCCGTTTGTTCATTTTGCCGAGTCTGTTCTTATAATTTGGCGCCCTTAGGCATCTTAGCCATGGCCTGACGGACGCCAAGGTCGCCGAGGACCTCTTCGGCGCCCCCGAGGATGGAGTCGAACTTGTAGGTGCGGTGGAACATCTCAATGACGCGGCCCATGCCGGACTGGGTGAGGCCGCGGCCGCCGAAGATCTGGACCGACTCGTCGGCGATCTCGTGGGCGGCGCGCGTGACGCTCATCTTGAGGAGGCCGACGGGTCCGCCCAGGTGCTTCGCCTGCTCCTTGTAGGGCATGTTGCACATCTGGTAGGTGATGGTCTCGAGCCAGGCCTGGTTCGCCTCGACTAGGGCGATCATCTTGGCGAGTCTAGGGAGAGGACGAATTGTTAGCTTTGGAAGAGAGAGAGAGAGAGCGAGAGACTCCTAAATAGCGGGGAAGGGAGGAAAAAGACCTACTTTTGTCGGATCACGGGCTGATCTATGAGGCGCTTGCCGAAGACGATGCGCTGGTGCGCCCATTTGAGGCACTCCTCCACCACGACCCTGGACATGCGTACCGAGGCACAGGCCATGCTCCACCGCTCATGGTTGAAGTTGCTGAGAATAACGTAGATCCCCTTGTTCTCCTCGCCCAGCAGGTTCTCGACCGGGACCTTGACATTGTCGAAGGTGATGTAGGCGGTGCCGGCGGTGGGGGAGTACGACGTCTTGATGGGCTTGGTCTCGACGCCCTCGCCGCGCTCGATCAGCAGGACACTCAGGCCCTTATCGGTGCGCACGCCGGTGATGAAGTAGTCGGAGTATACGCCGTTGGTGATCCACTTCTTGGTGCCGTTTACGATGTAGTGCTTGCCGTCGGGGGTTTTTGTGGCGGTGGTGCGCAGGCCGGCGACGTCGGAGCCGGCGAAGGCCTCGGTGATGGCCAGGCACAGGTACTTCTTGCCGCTGAAGACCTCGTCCATGAGGGCCCTCTTGCGCGTCTCGTCCTTCATGTAGTTCATGATGCACGGTAGGCCAATGACCATGCCGGCAAGCTGACCGTCTTGGAACCCACGGGCGCTCGCGCGCACGCCCTCCTGGCTGACGACCAGGTCGTGGAAATAGTCGAACTCCTCGCCGCGCACGGCGCCGTCGAGTAAGTCCACGCCGTGCAGGTGCTTGCCGGGGCCCAGCCGCATGTGCAGCAAGCCGACCTTGGACATGCGGTCGACCAGCTCCTGGCTGATATACTTCCCGTCGGCCTCGCGGGCCAGGGCCTCGGGGGTAATGTACTTGTCGTGAAAGGTGCGCATGGCCTTCTGCAGCCGCCGGTGGCTCTCGTTATAGTAGGGGGATTTGAAGGCCGGGGTCAGCCAGAGGGGTTCGGCGTACGGGACGAGCGAGAGGTCGCCGGGCTGCGGCGTCACGACGGTGGGCTTCTCGCCCTCGACGGTGCCAATCTGGAGGTCCTCGTACTTGGAGAGCACCTCGTGGCGGTGCAGGTTGTAGAAGGCGGCCGTGGCATCCTGGCCGGCGACCTGTCGCAACACGGTCTCGCCGCCGGGGTGCGCGTCTAGGAAATCGCTGACATCGTACACCTTGCTGTCGACGATGAACCAGACCGAGTCTTCGGTGTTGTGCTTGGCGACCTCATCGCGCGTGAACGTCTTCGCCGCCATTGTTATGCTTCGACGGTCGGGATGGGATGTGCCGAAGGAGTTATCAATATACAAATGATGATAAGAACAAGAATAAGGGAAAAGAGAAAAGGAAGAGGAAGAGGAGGAAGGAGAAGAACAAAGAAAGAGAGGAAAAGAGCAGGAGAGCTGGATTATGTACACTATGTAGAACCGTACATACCAGCTACCAGGTATCTCAGCCGGCTCGAACCGTCGAAGGAACGCCTTTCGCCTCAGCCATGTCAGCCGGGGCACTATCCTCGGTGACTTCTTCGTCGGGCTGTGGAATGGGGTTGAGAGAAGTCGCTTCTGCTAGCGGCCAACCGAGCCTCGGCTTCTATGCGGGTGGAGCTTCGTGCTACCCTACTACCGAGCAGAATTGGATTTAAACAGCCCCTGATTGGTCGAGGTCTGGCTCATCTGATTCTCGTACCTAGGCTAGTTCAGGGAAGTACCCCGGATCTCTGACAGATAACCTGTAAGTATCATGTTCACATGCAATCTGGGGTAAGGGGTGTAAATAGCGGACTCTGGGCCGGGTTGAGTCTAGAACAGGTATAATCACTACTACATGTATGACTTAGGTGGTAGGTAAGCACGTTATGCCTCAACCACAAGAGACTCTCATGATTCAAGTCTCACAAGTTGTCATGAGGGTGGCTTGATTGACAGCCGAGGCGGGTACCGAAAAACTTGAGACACCTTACACCACACTACACCACATAAAATAACTAAAGTTGTCGCAGGAAACATTAAACAAATAGATTAACAAAGTGCCTGAACAGCTATTAGATGTAATTATCGCCAAAGTCAAATGTACGGGCTTCTGAATAGCTGTAAAAAGTGGTTATTTTAGTGGTTATTTTAGGTGGTGTAGGTGGTGTAAGGCGTCTCAAGTTTTTAGGTACCCGCCTCGACAGCTAGGTCAGGTTTCTGGGTGTGCACGAGTATAAGGTATACTCCCGGACGCAGATCTGACAAGTCTAGGTACACTAGACACATGCCTGCCTCTTACTTTGGTACCAACGAAGGTCCCCTCGCTTATCTAGCACCGGAGCTCGGGAAGCCCCGAGAGATAAGAACGTCGAGCGCCCAGTCATCGGTTCAGCTCGCCGAACGTGCAAATATATGTACCTACTATCCTGTAGTTACACTACCTACCTACCTGCGGCACTGAGGCATTTTATCTACAATAGGTATCTACAGGTTATGAGGTTACCTATGAGAGATGAGGGGTGGCTTCCGTAAGGCTGATTGATGTTGATGAACTGACACGGCATCATTACTGAGTTTTATACGATTTTCTGGCCTCACTATTCCAACTTGTATTAACACGATATAATCCCTTTTTTTAGGTACAAAGTAGGTAGAGTCTTCATCTATTCGTCTCTCTTTCTCTCTTCATTTTATTTGGCCCCTTTTACTTTGCTTCTCTATTCCAACCAGTTCTCAAACTTATATCCGATTCCCGATATCATGCGTCGTAACTCGACGACGTACTCTAACAAGAGCTCCATCTTCCACTCATCTGGTTTCCTGCACCATCCGAGTCCTCTTGCTCCCCCTCCCGAGCACCCACCCCCCAATGAGCATACCCGCCCCCTATCCCTAGGTGCCGACTAAACCTCGCAACCATCCAATCGGACCGACCAGATGTGAGGGCGAGGCGCTTTGTGCCTGACTCCTATGTAACAGAGGGATGAGCCACTCACCTAGCCCACATGCGGCTCTTCCATCTAACATGTCATTACAACACACACAATACGCCCACGCACCCCTGTCCGCCAATATCTGCCGGTCTAATGCCGTAACCCTCTCTTTTTCTTATCTGTGTATGCCCAGCTATGCCTACTAGTCTGTAGCCAGCTTGGCTGTCTGGGGCAATCAAGGCTATAGCCTCCGAACCCCTCAAGTTGGCGGGTCCATCTCCTTGGGTATTTCCCCGAGTGCCTATTTATAGGTAGTCTATCTGGGTTGCTCGTGGTCTTGGGAGTTGAGTTCCGTCCGTCGTGAGACTCGACTTATAAAACCGAATACCGTACTTCATCGTCTTGAAATTATCTCATAAAGTTCTACGTCCAAGCCTCTAAAGAACAAACCGTCACACGCAGTCGATCTCGCTCTCAAGCGACCAGACTTGTCGTCGTTCCGCGAGTATTGTAGATGTCTGAAAGAAACCTGGAATTTACTGAGCTCTCTCACCCCCTCTCTCGAGTGCCTTTCTTAACTTGAACCGACGCTATCCCACCAGAATCAACCCCAGACATACCCAGTGACCATGGATGCTCATTCCGTTTCATTTACTAGTATCGCAGACCGAAGTACGTCCCGCATCTGGAAAGACCTGAGCGCGTACCATCACCTTGTAGCCGTCCAACTCCTCGAGGAAGACATGTCGGCGGCCGCCGTCGACATGATGGGCATCATCGGCAAGGTACATCTATCTCACAGACGGCAAGCTCAAAAAGCTTCAACTTGTGGGAGCGTGTTGCGGGTACTGGTCTGCGGCTAAATTGGGCCCGATCCTGCCCAGCCCCTCCTAGGAGTCGCTGCTCAGATGAGTTCTCCTCATGTTTCGCAGCATCAGACTCACATCTTCGTTAGCGCCGAGCGCAGATCCTAGGTCGCCTGCCCCGCGTTGGCATCGTCGGCGCCGGGTTCGCTGGGCTGCGCTGTGCCGATATCCTCCTGCAGCATGGCTTCGAGGTGACGGTGCTGGAGGGCCGGGATCGGTTGGGTGGAAGAGTCCGCCAAGTTCCCCTCACGCCTGAACGCCTCGTAGAGTATGCACCCTGGGTTACATCCTTCCAGTCATGTTTTCCGTTTTGCGGGTGGCTAGTCATTGCCGCTTGAAAACGGCCAAGCAAGCAAGCAAGCACCCTGATAACACTTCGTCCGTGCAAGTGTGCTAATGGGATTTCGTCTACTTGCAGCGCCGGGCCGAATTGGATTCATGGCACAAATAACAATCCAATCATGGAACTTGCCCAGAAGACCAATACCGCTACGGGATTCTGGACCGAGAAGTCATCCGTCGTCGACGAGGCGGGCCAGATCCTCCCGGCGCCTGATGCTGAGGCCTGTTCGAACATGATGTGGGACATAATAGGAACTGCGTTCACTCACAGCAACAGGAATACCAGCGCGATCGGTGCCAACGAGAGCCTCTTAGATTTCTTCGGCCGACAGCTGGCCGAGAGGATACCGGAAAATTCGCCCGATGCCTCGCAAAAACGAAAGATCATGTCTCAGATCGCCGAGTCGTGGGGCGCGTACGTCGGAAGTCATGGTGAGTGATTGTCGGAGACGGCGGCGAGAGCTGAGGTCTTGCTCCGGATGAAACCCCGCCTCGTAGCCGCCCCGCGCCATCTCACGAAGAACAGGGGGCACTCACGTTTAATCTTATAGTCGTCAGCCAGAGTCTTAAATACTTCTGGTTAGAAGAGTGCATAGACGGTGGTAAAAGCCCCTTTTCCTCTCCGCTCCCTCTAATTACCTGAAGAGGTCGCCGCGCTGATCGCACAATTAGAAAATCTGTTCTGCGCCGGCACATACGAGAAGATTTTGTCGGCTATTGCCAAGCCTGCTGTCGAACGAGCAAGCTTCAAGTACAAGACAATCGTCGACAAGGTACAGAGCAGCGGCGACGAAACCTGCGGCCCCCTGAAGGTGCATACGGAATCCGGAGAGACGCTGGAGTTCGACGAGGTCGTGTTCACGGCACCCCTCGGCTGGCTAAAGCAACACCCAGACACTTTCAGCCCCCCGCTGCCCCCACGGCTGGCCCAGGCCATCAAGAACATCGGCTACGGGTGCCTGGAGAAGGTCTACATCAGCTTCCCGAAGGCATTCTGGCACTCCGCCGAGCCCGAGAACGACACGCGGGGCTTCATCCAGTTCCTCGCGCCAGACTACGCGCTCGACCTGAACCCCAACCGGTGGAACCAGGAGATCGTCGAGCTGGCGTCCTTCGCGCCGGCGGACTCGCACGCCACGCTCCTGTTCTACACGTACGGCGACCAGTCGAAGTTTCTGACGAGCGAGGTGGCCAAGCTGCCGTCGAAGGAGAAAAGGGACGCCTTCCTGTACGAGTGGTTCCGCCCGTACTACTCGCGCCTCGCGCACTACGACACCGACTCGCCCGACTGCAGCCCCGTGGCCTGCTACGCCACCGACTGGCTGCGCGACGACCTGGCCGGCAACGGCAGCTACAGCAATTTCCAGGTCGGCCTAGAGGAGGGCGATAGGGATATTGAGGTGATGCGGGAGGGGCTGCCGGACCGCGGGCTCTGGCTCGCCGGCGAGCACACGGCCCCCTTTGTCGCGCTCGGGACCGTCACGGGCGCTTACTGGAGCGGCGAGTCCGTTGGGAAGAGAATCGTCCAGGCTTACGGGAAGGGAAAGGCGACGTGAACGGGGCATATAAGTAGGCCACGTCGACGGCGCTGAGAATGCCTCTACTAGACGTTGGCCTGCGGTAGGACGGGCGGGGCGTTTGGATGATTACACTTAGGCACTTTATGCTATGCGGGGCAAAAGGCTCGTGATGATAACTAAGTTGAATTTACTACGAATGATGAGTACCTTACCTACTCATCTGATCGCCCATGTCAGGTACACTCTAGTAGTATGCCCTTTGCTGTACCTACGGGACTGGCACATGCCAAATTGGATCGTCGGGAAAATGAGCACGCTTATACTGCTTACTTACTTAACTACCTACTAACTTACATATATCCTAACCCCGTTCCTGGTCTGCGTGCGTGCAAGCTGACGCAGGGTGGGTAGGTGTTATGAAACCTACGCTGGGTAACTTGGGACGAAAATAAGTCGGAGAAAGGGGTTAGGGCTGGAGTTAGAGAGTTACTATTAGTGTAGACCTTATGCCACGGGCGTATTGTACGGTATAACTTTCCAATTGCCTACATATAATCTTCTTGGTATGAAGTTACATGTGCGTTTTGAAGTACTTACCTTACGCTCAGAGGCAGCTAGTCAAGAAGCCAAGGCCCCTTATGGTCGATAGCAATACGCAAACCATCTCCGTCGCAGCTATTCCAAACGCTGAGCTATCGGTGAAGCCAAGGCGGATCACGGTTAATAGCCAGACGCAGGCTAACCAGCCCCCTAATGGATGGTATCTCGAACACTGCCAGTCAGCTGCAGAGTTAAGATGAAGCGGCGCTTAGGTGGATGACTGATGCTATATTGAGTACTTGAGTGAGTACACTACCATCGTCAGATGGCCCGCAGTCAAACCCTCGGACACCAGTCATACGTCAGGTCTGTATCATACAATCCCAACATGAAGTGCCACAACGACCCTTCAATCGGACACTTCAGAGGCAATGTCCTATCTCACACCAAAGGGAACTTGAAATATGTTGCTGATGGTCTAGTCAATGCCTCGTCATTGGGCATCCACTCCCCTTTCCTTGTTCAAGATGCTGAAACAGTGTGTACGCAAAGGAAAATATTTTTTTTTCGGGCTTCGGGTTTCGGTTCTTTTCAAGATAATACACCACGCGTCGCCCTCGCTCCTCGATAATTGAGGACGCCCTCTATCGTCGAGGAATCGGAGACGCACAAATTAAGGCTCATAGAACTGAGAAGCCGGCATCCAAGCAAGACAATCAGTATAATATCATCTAGACTGATCCGCTATTGAAGGAGTTTAGCGGTATTGGGCTCCACGGGATTCAGCGTAACATGAGATCGGAACGATATTGTCAGGCAACAAAGTCACAGGCGGTTACCCCCTACTATTACCTAGCTACTACCTAAAACCTATACATCTCAGACCTATCTTCGCTCCGGAGTACTAAGTCCTCTGACGAATATCAAGATGCGATCTCTCCGTATCTATATTTCGTATGTTCGCCCCGTACAGATCTACGATGGCGGAAGGATGAGTTGCTTGGGTCCTAGTCTGACTCTGCCTTTTTCTCAAGTGAACCTTGGTCTTGGATAGTTTGCAACTTCTGCTATCTATCTTGGTAATGAGTCGCTAGGATACCGGTAATTTTCTCTTGAAGCTCAGTCAAGGGCGGAGCAGACAAGGCTCTGGGAATCGCTCAATTTGGGGTGGCATTCATTGTCAATCTCCCCAATTCTTACTGCTCCTCCTTAGCTTCTCCCAATTCTCCCTGGATATGGGAGCTTCCTCAAGAATGAGTAACGAAGTGAATTGAGCCAGAATTTATCAGATATATAGACCTGGCAGGCCGTTTCAGGCTCGACGGGGCCTGCCTGCGTTATTAATAGCGCTTATAGGTATCTCATAGGTATCGTATAACCGAAAAGTATAAGTTCGTTGGCACGCATGGGGATAATTATAGGATTAATAAATCGAGGATATCCAAAGCTCCGAGGTACTGGAAAAAGATGAAGACTTGTACGAACCTAGGAGATCGAAACCTTCAACCCAAGCTTGACGACCTGTATCACCGATTGTTATGTCTAGTGAAGTAGGGTGATCCCACCAGCCACTTTCGAGGCCGCGTACTACACCCTAGTACCCTGATTGGCGAGGTTCGAACATGGGCCTCCTTCGAGAGACATGCCTCGGAGATGACCGCTTAAAAATTGGAAGCCGGGTGGCGGTTGGGGTCGCTGCTGAACATTTACAGCGGCTATGGTGATACACTACCTACCTACAGTAGATGAAGAATTGAGAAGGCGAAAGAGAGCAGTGCTTGTGAAAAGCTGGGCCAAGAAAAGAACGGGCAAGCGTGATGGAGTGATGATAAAGATAGAACGCCTAGAGAAGTGTAGATGACGATGTGGAGTATTAGGCTATCAGCCAAGGTAAATATAAGTAAATAAGGCGGTATTTAGTTGCCTAGGTAACGACAACCACCCCTTGTGATCCAACGGTCCACGCATATGGATTGGTCTTGTTAAATAGTTTTAAAGGTTTCGCTTTCGGGGACGGTTGGTGTGATTCTGTAAGGCCTATGAATTCCAAGTTCAACCCTAGCATTTAGCCAATTGGGGGGGGGGGGGGGGGGGGGGGCGGGGGGCGCGGGCGGGGGGGGGGGGGGGGGGGGGGGGGGGGGGGGGGGGGGGGTGATGGGGGGGGC